>JAJTUV010000994.1:20000-100000 GCA_021653895.1 Mastomys natalensis | reverse complement strand
GACTGTTTCCAATCTGGTTCCTGGTTCCTGGTTCTTGTTTGGTGCCCCCTCCTCCTCTCCAGGGCACTATCTTTGATTCTTCCATGATCTCATGGTTTGAATATGCTTGGCCCAGGAAGCGGCTCTCTTAGGAGGTGCAGCCTTGTTGCAGAAAGTGTGTCACTGTTGGGGTGGGGCTTTGAGAGAACTTCCTTCTAGCTGCCCGAAAGCCAGTCTTCTGTTTGCCTTCAGAACGAGATGTAGAACTCTCAACTTCTTCTCCAGCACCAGGCCTGCCTACACATTGCCGTGCTTCCTGCTATGATGATAACAGCTCAAACCTCAGAACCAGTAGGCCAGCCCCAATTAAATGTTGTCCTTTATAAGGGTTGTCTTGGTTGTGGTGTCTCTTCACAGCAATAGAAACCCTAATTAAGACACATGATAACCTCAGGTACTCAATAAACCCAAAGCACATTCTCATCCTGGGTTTATCAGAACCAATTGCTTTTATCATAAAATCTGGAAAAGAGTCTGGAGAGATGGATCAGTAGTTAAAAGGACTTGCTGTCTTCCAGAGTTCCTGAGTTCAATTCCCAGTACTTAATGTGAGAGCTCAAAAATACTTATAATTCCAGTTCAGGGTATCTTATGCTCTCCTTTAACCTCTGAATCATATGTGGATATAAAGCATACTAAAGACAGGAGTTTGGGTGAATATGACCAAAATACACTGTATAAAATTCTCAAATAATTAAAATAAAAAAGTACTGTAAACGTAAGTCTTAAAATCTAAAAGACAGGCAGAGCTATTTGGTCACTCATAGAAAAAGCATCTTCCCTTCTGTTTGAGCTCCAACAGCGGCGGGGTGGCCCCAGTAAGGCATCAGAATTTGGCTTTGGGTGAAAGAAAACGGCCAGAACTAAGCAGATAGCTAAGGAAGTCCCTGGATGGGAAAGTCCCCACCATCAACCAGCAAACACCTGGCCATGAAGGCAGCCGGGAAAAGCACACCCTCTACTGGTGGAGTGAAGAAATCTTGTCTCTACAGGCCCGGGACCAGGTCTCTAAGAGAGATTCATCCTTACCAAAAATTAACTGAGCTGCTCATCCAGAAACTGCCCTTCCAGAGGTTGGTGAAGGAGCTGGCCCAGAATTTCAAAACCGACGTAAGTGCAGCCATTGGTATGCTTTGAGAGGCTAGTGAAGCATACCTGGTGAGGTTGTTGGAAGACACCCATCTGTGTGCCATCCACGCCAAGAGAGTCACCACCATTCTCAAAGATAGCCAATTGGTTTGCTGGGTGCGGCAGGGGGAGGGGTGTACGGATTGTAAGTCAGGGTGGATTTTATGACATTTTGTAGTAAGTTCTGTAAAATACTTGGGTTTAGTAAGAAATTGTTTATAATATGTTGCATTTGTACTTAAATTATTCCATCTTCCACTCAGGATGACTGCGAAGAGTGAGTGTTCACAGGACTCAGTTGCTAATATGCACAAAGGATGGGTGGTACATCTTGCTTCTTATGACGCATGTTTCTGCATGTTGATGACATGTTGAGTAGCTATTAAGGTACTGAAACTGATAAATGCATACAGGGTCCTTTTGCAATAAAACTGGTTATAACTTGATCCAAATGTTTAACCATGCATCGCTGTGATGGAATGTAGGCTTTTCTAAAGATTAAAGATCCAAGGTTTAACCACAGTGTAACAGTTTCCTTTAGAAAGGAGAAAGAAAGAAAGAAAGAAAGAAAGAAAGAAAAAGAAAGAAAGAAAGAAAGGAAGGAAGGAAGGAAGGAAGGAAGGAAGGAAGGAAGGAAGGAAACCTGGCAGCTGTACAATACACTGTGTGCCTTTGTAATAGGTATTTTATTACAGTATTCAGCATTTTTAAATTAAATATTTTACATTCACAAGTGGTGGGGAGTTTTGTCATTAAGGTGTGTGTAATTTAGCCCAGTTGTTATTTCCTGACTAGACTGCATTTGTTTTTAACAAAGTGGGAAAATGCTATGTGTTAGTATTAAACCTTGCATAAGAACTCTTTGTAGCACATGTTCACTAACCCCCAACCCTCTGGCTGGTAACACATATACTAATGGGACTTTATAAGAGCTCTAGAGTGAAATAACAAGTTATTCACACCAGCATCATCTATTGATAATCTAGTTAGTGCAGATTTTCGTTGTGTTTTTTCAGTCTTATGCCTAGATTGAGTTCTGTTTTGTTTCTTTTTAATCTTTAAGGGGATAAACAGCGTACAAGGTTTGTTTTGGGTTTGTGTTGTTGTTGTTGTTGTTGTTGTGGAGTTTAAGCATGGGGGTAACAATACAGCTTCAGCTTATTGGACTTCTGCCAGTGAAGATGGGTTAAGTTATACCTGGTTACTCTCCTGGCAAAAATCTAAAGGAGAAAAAGGGGAAAAAAACAGAACAACCAAAAAAAGAAAAAAACAGAAGCACTAAGGGAATGGTGACAGAGAAGCACTTAACAGCTTCTGGTGTATCTGTTTCCTTGGTTACAGATAACAGAGAAAGGGAACATGGAAGGCAAACACCTGCAGCAAAAAAAAAAAAAAAAAAAAAAAAGGATGCCCTGAGAGACCAGACAAAGAATGCCAAATTCACAGGAGCTCTTAGGGCACCTGCCAATCAAGCAGGGAAACTGGGCAGTTATTTTGATGATCCAGAGGAAGAGGGACTAGAAACTCTGGACTAGAAACCAATTGAAAGGAGTTTCTTTGATTGTTGATTTCTGTTGAATTGACCTGAAGATGCCTGCCACCCACCTACCATACACACACCCTCAGTGTTCTCATTAAGCATACATGGACTGCCTTTGAGCTGGAGTGTGATGCTTCAGATGGAATTCTTTCCCTTGTATAAAAATAAGTAGATAGATAGATAGATAGATAGATAGATAGATAGATAGATAGATAGATAAAAGCTAGCTAGGAAAACCAGAGAACAGAGTACACACAATGCAGATGAGTGTGGGGCAGTGGGCTGTGGGAAGCAGCTGGGTGCCTGGTTGAGCAAGCCTTGAACCCCGAACCTTTACCAGGACGGCAGGTGTTCGGCGCTGCCCCCAGGCCCTGGTTCTTTTCATTCAGCTTCGGCCCTCCACAGCCTCTCCCAAAGAGAGGTCTATGACTATCAGTCACGAGGAACAGTGCCTCAGGCCCTCCCACATGTAGATGAGGTATCTCTAAGCTCTCCGACCAAGCCAATAGGCATTATCTGCCAGACCCTAACCCACATGTAGATGAGGTATCTCCAAGCTCTCCGACCAAGCCAATAAGCGTTATCTGCTGTCAGAACCCTAACCCACCCTGAAACTGTATATAAAGGCTCTATTCGGGAGAAGTAAAGGTGTGTGTTCGAGAATCATCTTGGTGTCCTGGAGTCTTTGTCTCAAGAGCTGTAACACTTGGGGAGAGATCCGCTCTCCCGGAACCTTCCTGGAGCACCAAGCTGCTTCCTTGCCTGCTAGCCGGCTTCTATCGGCCCAGCCCGGGCGGCTCAGCGTGGAGAGACAGGTGCAGCGCCTGGGAGTCACCCTTTTGGCCCAAACCTCTCACACCAGGCTGGGTGAAGACCAACAGACAGCGGAGACGTGGGTAGAGCACCCTCCCTGCTCTCACTCTGTCCTCAGCCGGGAGATCATCGTGGGACACCCTCCAGAACCATTCCCCCACAGATGAGCATAAGAAAAAGTTGCTTCTCCCTGAAATCCACTCCATGATTCCTCTCTGGCTAGCAATACAGGTTAAAGAAGACAAATTGAAAACAAAGGCCCAGAAAGAAGCTTCGTCTGCACACAGTAGCAGCTCTGTCCAGACCAGCATTCTATTTCATTGGTGTGTCCTGGCAGGTGTACCTGACTCACCCTATGTCTTTCACATGTAGGACTAAATCAGTCTTATTAAAGGTGGAAAACACTTGTGCTGCTCACATTCAAGAAAGCATCTCAAGTAATCCCACCCATTACAAGAGAGGAGATAATCACCAACACATTACAAAACACCTCTCAGTCCAGATTCACAGTTCTGAGAATTCAAGAAGGTTCTATAGTAACACCATGCTTACTGGGAAGTCCTGGAGACGAATTAACCATACACACAACGCAGGCAGCTGACTGCATGCCCTCGCAGGTTAAAAGGCTGTGTCACACGGACAGGGCTCCTAAGCGTAACTTAGCCACAAAAGGATCCCAACCTGTTTGATGCTGAGCAATCGGATTTCCAGAAATAGACTCACCCTAATCCCCTTTTTATTTTTTCAAGGACCGAAGCTGAACTTCTAAGGGCTTGATTTAGCTTTTATTACTTTATTTTTTTTTTTACTGTTCTTTTACAGATGATTGAATCCCTGGTGATGCTTTCAGATCAATGTTTATTTTGGTACAGCTTCAAAGAAAGACGTCTATATACACGAGGAGCAGTGGGTGGCGGCAAAGTTCAGACTCTTTTTGGAAGCAAGAAGCTCCCTGGATGGAAGAGGGTGGTAGAAACACCCATAAGGCTGCCAAGGTCATGGAAGTTCAAGGATTTGACTACAGGCAGGTGCTGAACAGATGGAACACCTAGTAGCCTTAAAGACAGCCTTGCAGTTTTATACAATACTTAACCCACTGTTCAACTTCTGACTTCAAAATAACATTTTCATCTGACATCATCAAAACCAAGTTTTTAATGACAGCATCCGTATGACGCCACAGTGAGAATGACATCACTCTTAATCGAGAGTCTTTGATTTGATAAGTTAGCCTTCTCCTAATAGAAGAAACACTCTCCTGTCCTAGTTTATAACCCACTTTCAATGCTTCCTTACTCCCCTGCCTTTTGCCCTCCTTCCAGAAATTCCTCTGGCCTCTCACAAAGTGTGTTGGTCCCCAGACCCTCTGAAAAAAAAACGCTCACCTATTTGCCTCATTATATCATATCTCATATGCTAACTCACCAGGAAAACAGAGTTCCCAGAGATAGCAAATCACCTGAGAACTGTGGCTCGCAACCAGTCCTATCTTTTCCCTTCCTACCCTCCAGAAGAGAAGAGCATATAATTAACATCATTGTTAGAAGGCTTTGATGTAAGATTCAAGCAAGGGAGTTCTGGGACATTCAGTGACACCCACATCTAGGAACCCCAGTCATTATTTTTTTTTTCTTTCTACGGCTTCCACAGTGGCTTAGAGACACAATACAATTTTAATTTAACCCAGAAGCTGAGTAACAAAACATGCTGACATGCTGACGTCTTATCTTGCTGAAATAGACCTGAGAGGTTTATTGTTGTGGTGGTGGTGATGGTGGGTTTTTTTTTTTTTTTTTTTTTGGTTTCTTTTGGGGGTGTTGAGATCTTTTCTGGGGTTTCTAATTCTTCATTGAGCTCTGGAGACAACACCCACCCCACTGGCAGTAGATCTCAGCTGGGTCCTTTTCCTCCAAGCAAAGGAAATTTGTTTGCCTGCCTGGGGGTGAAGGAGGATGGGAATATGAGATAACAATTACAACAACAACAAAAAAAGCAGCCTTCCCAGGATGTACTGTGTTCTTTGGTTCTAAAGCCAAGTAAGGTTGAATAGATGACAGCTTAATATAATTGTGTAGGCTTAGAAGAGCTATTTCTTAATGAATTTTCCATCTACTTTACGCAAAGCAATGAAGTATGTCAAGTCTTGTGAAGGAAATCCAAAATAAAAAACTGAAGGCCCCAAATTGAACTCTTTTTCTGTAATCTCCTGTCTCAGCCTCCTGAGAAGTGCAGAGAGGAGAAAATGTCTGTCTCTCTCCATGACATTCTTTGTAGCAGAGGAGTAGACTCAAGATCTAGAAGGCAATTCTCATTTCATGAGCCATCCTTACAAAAAAATAGAACATGATAGAAAAGCTATTATTTGGTGAGGGAGACTGTAAATGATGTTTAATTTGTGTATGTATTGATATTTATTTTCTATTTCTTTAACATTTTTCTTTATTTTGAGAAAACCATACATGCATGCATACAATGAATCATATATACATGATTTAATATATTACATTCACACAAAGTAATAGCCATCTCCTGTTTTCCTCCTCCAGCTCCCTCTGTGTCCCTGTCTATTTGGTTCCCCTCCAATTTCATGCTGTCACCCTTAGGTTCCTATTGCATTGAACACCATTAACAAAAGCAACTCCTTCAGAGAGGACAGAGTTTATTTCCTCTTACAACTTTAAGTCAAATCCATCACTGAAAAAAGTCAGGACAAAAACCTGAACAAAGAAACTGGTGCAGAGGTCATGGAGGAGTGTTGTTTATGGGCTTGTTTTCAAGGTTTACTTAACTACTGTTTTATGGCACCCAGGACTACTTTCCCAGGGGTGCCACTTTCCCACACTGAGCTGGGCCATCTCATATCATCATCAATCTGAAAATGTTCCATGTGCCAAAGTCTTGGGGGCATTTTCTCAACTGAGAATCCCCCTCCCAAAATTACTACAGCTGGCAGCAGCACATATGTCCTCTTCTTCCTCTTCCTTCACCTCCTCTTCCTCCTCTTTTTGTTCCTCCTCTTCTTCTTTTGATAACTCATTATGTCCAATTAGTGTTGTCCAAGAGTGTTAGTCAAACCCTGTAACATCTGAATCCTACCAAGAGCCTACTCTAAAAAAGAATAAAAGGTCCTGCTACATAGCATCCACTGGTGCTTTCACCTTGGCCTGCTCAAGATGTTGTATGTGCTCCTACATTTGTACAATGGCTGGCAGATGATTAAGCTATCCTTTCGGAAGAGGGCCACATCGTCTTCATTCATTTGAACACTATTGGTACACTACCCAAACGACGATGGACAAGACTACATATAACACCATCAAAAACAAATGGAAGATGGTAAGAAATCTTCCTCATCTTGTATGAGCTCCGTTTGGATATCATAGCTGCTTTAATTCTTAAAGGCTTCTACCAGAGGCCAGTATGAACATCTGCCATGTTCAGCATGATGATCATGCAACACTGTAACTTCTATGCCTCCCTGAGGACCACCAAAGGAAATAATACTATTTTCATCATGGTGCTCCAGCTTTCCTAAGGAAAGGGATGGGAAGATCATGAGTTATGTTTTAGCCAAACTAACATGTAATGTAACATATGATGTGGGTATTTGTAGGTAGCCGTGTTTAAGATAGCACCTGGGACAGTTGCAAAGTCATATGACTAGCACCTGACGATGTAGGCAGCTTGCTTCCAGCATGGCCAGCTCAGCTAAACTGGTAAACAAGTCCTTTGTGCATGTGTCGGCCTCGTGCCCCTCCCGAGTGGGCTTATGCAAATGAGGTATTGGCAGTCTAACCTATCCTGAGAGAACATGTCACCCAGCCTGCCTTGGGAAGATATATAAGCAGCGCATTTCTGCTGCTGGGGGTCCCCATCCCCGTCCCTTCCCGTCCCTGTCCCGGTCCTCGTCCCCGTCCATAAGTCAAGAGTCGTTCCTGGAATAAAGCTGACTGAGAAGGATCCAATCGTGTCGTGTCTTAATTGCTGGTCAAGGTGGACGCAACAGGTATTTTCTTTGTATTTTTAACATTATTGGTTTTGTTTGTTTGTTTGTTTGTTTGAATAATAAGGTAAAGGACTATTAACCTGTACATATATGCTGGTATTGATTAGTCTTTATTGTGTTTACCAAGACTTCATTTACTTCCAAACTATTCAGTATCTTTCTTCTATAAAGTTGCCTAAGTTTATCTTTGGGTTTTGTTTTCATTTTATAATAACTTCAAGTTTTTTTCTGATTCAAATTATTACAGATATTCTCTCACAGCCATATGCTGAGAGCTACCCTTTTCCTCATTCTCTCCCAGTCATCCACTTCTGTCCTTTCTACCTTTGTTCCTTTTCCCTTGCATGTCACATGGTGTATTTTCACCTGCATGTGTTTCTGTTTGTTCCTTCTGAGCTATGTTGTTCCCTCTTCTTCTCCAGGCTCTTTTGCCCCATTTGTTTATTTCTACTTTGGTCTTCTATGCTACAGAAGTGGATATTTCATTAGGTTTTCATAATTTAAGAAGGAATTTTTGCATCCAACATTCATCTGTTATGTGGAACATTTCTTTTTTGTAAATTTATTTATTGGATATTTTATTTACATTTCAGATGTTATCCCTTACCCATTTCCTCCCTCACTCAGGAACCCCCTATCCCATCCCTCCTTCTCCTGCTTCTATGAGGATATGCCCCCACCTACCTCCCCACTCCCACCTCCTCACCCTCAAATTCCCCCACACTGGGCATCCAGCCTTCATGGGACCAAGGATCTCCTTTCCACGTATGCCGATAAAGCCATCCTCCCCTACATATACAGCTGGAGTCATGGGTCCCTCCCTATGTGCTCCCAGACTGGTGGTTTAGACCCTGGGAGCTCTGGTTGGTTGGTATTGTTGCTGTCTTCATGGGGCCACAAACCCTTTCAGCTCCATCAGTCTTCTCTCTAACTCCACCATTGGGAACCCCTTGATCAGTTCAATGGTTAGCTGTGAGCATCTGCCTCTGATATGTCAGGCTCTGGCAGACTTCTAAGGAGACAGCTATATCAGGCTCCTGTCAGCATGTACATCCTGACATCCACATCAGTGTCTATCTTTGGTGACTGCACATGGGATGGATACCCAGGTGGAATGGTCTGCAAACGGCCCCTCTTTCAGTTTCTATCCCACACTTTGTGTCTATATTTGCTCCCTTGAGTATTTTGTTACTCCATCCTAAGAAGGACCAAAGCACCCATACTTGGTCTTCCTTCTTCATGAGCTTCATGTGGTCTGAGTTGAATCTTGGGTATTTCAAGCTTCTGGGCTAATATCCAATTATCAGTGAAGGCATATCATGTGTGATCTTTTGTGATTGGGTTACTGCACTCAGGATGATATTTTCTAGTTCCATCCATTTACCTAAGAATTTCTTGAATTCATTGTTTTTAATAGCTGAGTAATACTCCATTGTGTAAATGTACCACATTTTTTGTATCCATTTCTTTACAAACATTTTTTATTTTTTCTCAAAAAAGATGGTTGTGTTTGTGTGTGTGTGTGTGTGTGTGTGTGTACACCTACACACGTGCACCATTTACCTTTTTATGAGATGGGATCTCACTTGCCTGGAACTCACCAAGTAAGGTATCTCTGATGGATTACCTCACCTGCCTTTCTTTTTATTTCCATGGGTTCTAAGGTACAAGCTATTATCCCCTGCTTACTAAGCAAGCACTTACTATCTTTCAGTGTCAGGAGCCATCTAGGAAAGGCTGAGGCTAGCAGGTGACTTTCCTGGAGGTGGCCCACCTTTTTGCATTGCCTAAGGTGGACGAGCTCTGGGAGGCAAGGTTCTGAGAGACTTCATCTCAGAATTGCCTCTTACTATTGATATTCCTCTCCTATCATTATTACATAGTCTAACAATTCCTGGGCATTAGCTCACCCTATTGAGAAGACTTCTGCCAAATCAACATAAAGATGAACTTTCATGAATGAATGTTATTTAGATGAATTCATGATTTTATAGAATTTCTGATTTCATTCCAATAATGTTAGGAAGAAAGTTTTAAAGAGATGTTCTTAGTTGTTTTGCTAGAAAGATGTAATAAAGTTAAAATCAAGAATAAAATTTTACTTGCTCATATAGGAAGTAAAAGATGCATAATGACAAATACAATGAGCTTTCATAATCACACTAAAAAGAAAAGTAGACTTAGGACAAGTAGTAAAACCATTTATGTCCAAGAATGAAGCCACAGATGTACACTATGATAAGGCAAGACCATGTAAAAAGTGTTGCTTTGAAATTATAATGATCATATAGAATGAAACACTTATATATCATATAGAATGAGGAACTTAATATATCAACAACCTTCTGTAACTCCTATTTTATGTAACATTTTATCTCTGAGGTAACTTTCTAAAGAACTTTTGCCTAGAAGGTATAAAAAAGCCAGAGAAAATAAATAAGATGGGAGTGGGGCTGCCTCATCCAAATGTATATATGTATATGTCTGTTTGTTTATATGTACATGTGTAGGAATATGTGTATTATGTAATCATGCATGAACACTTGTGGAGTTGATTGAGACAGGTGACTGGGCCACCGACTTCTGGACCCAGAATAGCAAAGAATCAAGGAGAGTAAATATTATTAATACTAAGCAACTTTTACTTTTGCAAAACCAAGTTTTGCCTCCACCCCACTCTGCCAACAATTCCCCACATTGCTGCCTTCCAGAGAAAAAAAAACTGGTGTTTGAGCAGACTCCAGGCACTCCAGCCCATTCCCCACCACTTTTTTTTTCTTTAATCTAAGCTCCTTTTATTTAGTTTCTATATTTTTTCCTTGTTTATTTATTCATTTTACCTTCATTTATTTTTTCCATTGTTAATACGAGGATTATGGACTTTATTAACTTCTCTCCTCCCTGTGACTACATACATGATGGAAGCAATTTACAGGAGGAAGGTTTTACTCTGGTTCACTGCTTAGGAGATATATCCATAGTGGTAAATACCATGATATTGACCAGATAGAGGCAGGACAGGGGTCAGGCCAAGGTACTCAGGGTGTAATGGTGTATATCTACCACCAAGGCTCTATGTCTACAAAAGCATCAGCAACTCAGGGGCTGTGTGTTTATTCAAACAAATAAACTTGTGGGAGACACTTCACCAGCAAACCATGACATGAGAGAGTGAACAAGATGACTTTGCAGGCTAAGGGCATGTTTCTTATGACAATAAGGTGCAAGTTCTTGGAAACTTTAGAGAGATGGTAGACTATATGGCTTCCCAAGTATAAAATGCAGTGCAGAATCTTCTTGCCACCTTGTCTCACTAACAAGCCGCTGCAAATATGAATGGTCACATGTAACAGCCCGTTCTGCCCCACATTCGGGCCACTTTGTCCTGGCCCAAGCTGCTGCTCCGGTCCACGGGTCAGGGTCTAACAAGAGAGAGAGTGGGGATGGAAGGGCAAAAGACTCGAAGAATGGAGACAAGACAGAGAGTCCGTTCAAGTCCCTCTTTTACTGAAAGGAAATCATGGGTATATGTACACTTTACCACATGCCTTGCAGGCGTGAACAAGCAGGGGGACACAGCTGAAGACAGTTTTACCACGTGTGCCTTGCAGCTGGGGGCATTAAACAACAAAACAAGATATGTGAGAAAAACAAGATGTTTATCAGAGTGTGCTCAGCTGTTGTGGGCTGTTGAAAACAAGTCTCTTGTCAGGGTATATGGCTCTAGATGGCTGCAAAGATGATAGCCGCTTTCTGCTAGGAGTCGGCTCCCAACAGTCACAGACTAGGGATGGGGCTCAGGGACAGAGTACTCAAGGACCCAGGCTCCATCTCCAGCATGGCCCCTGTTGCAAATGAACAGTCTCTGTTAAATACTTGGTGCAGCACCAACTCCTCTTTCTAAACCAAGCCACATCCGTGGAAGTTTTCCCTGCTTCTTTATCCTGTTTCCTTTGCTACACTAAGCAGCTTAAGCTTGAACTTCAGGAGGAGTTTGAACTTGGAAAGGAGAAGCATGCTCCCTGGAGCATGAAGGGTAGCTGGAAGGGTCGGTCCATGTCTCACTTTCCCCTGGTTTCTCCACGAGCCTTGTTAATTGCAGGCAGCCCTCATTCATACCATAGAATATCAGTTTCTGTTGTTTCCTAGTATCAGTGTGAACATCTCTCCTTTTGCATGGAAGCCAGCTGGAGTTTCTAGAATAAAGTCACACCAGTGTATCTGGTCTTGCCAAACCAGAGTTCAGGTAAACCAGAGCTGAAGGAATTTATGAAGAAAATTTGAGAATGAAGTACAGAAATAGTGTGGAAAGCAACAAGGGGCTTTTGTTTAGATTAAAACTCCAAAGGTTGAAGTGGGAATGGTGGTACTTGATTGTAGTTCCAGCACTCAGTGGCTGAGGCAGAGGATCATGAGTTTACCAGCCTCGTCTCTAAAGGGAAACCTTTTCCCAGAAAAGCAAAAATTATACACACACACATCAACAAAAATAGTCTTAAGTATTGTTACCAAATCTGACTGCTGAGAATGACTTTGTAAATTTCAGAGGAAAGAATGATAAGTTCAAAGAGAAAGACAGGGCAGCATGGAGTCCTGGATGTCAACCCTACAGGAGCCATTCAGGTGTGTTCACGAATCAGGTGGAAGTTCAGTGAGGACTGCCAATGTGCTCATGGAAATATGAACTGGGATCATTATCCTTTTTTTGGATATTTTCTTTATTTACATTTCAAATGTTATCCCCTTTCCAGGTTTCCTACCTCCTCACCCTGGCATCCCCTACACTGGGGCATGAAGCCTTCACAGGATCAAGGGCCTCTCCTCCCATTGGTGCCAGACAAATCTATCCTCTGCTACATATGCAGCTGGAGCCATGGGTTCCTCCATGTGTACTCTTTGGCTGGTGGTTTAGTCCCTGGGAGCTCTGGGGAGTCTGGTTAGTTGATATTGTTGTTCTTCCTATGGGGTTACAAACCCCTTCAGCTCCATCAGTCCTTTCTCTAACTCCTCCAATGGGGATCCAGTGCTCAGTCCAATGGTTGCTGCGAGCATCTGCCTCTGTATTTGTCAGGCTCTGGCAGAGCCTCTCCGGAGACAGCTATATCAGGCTCCTGTCAGCAAGCACTTACATCTGTAATAGTGACTGAGTTTGGTGACTGTATATGGGATGGATTCCCCAGGTGGGGCAGTTTCTGGATGGTCTTTTCTTAAGTGTCTGCTCCACACTTTGTCTCCATATTTCCTCCCGTGAGTATTTTGTTTTCCCTTCTAAGAAGGACTGAAGCATCCACACTTTGGTCTTCCTTCTTCTTGAGAAGGGGAATAAAGATATAGGAAAAGATAAAATGCTTTAAAACTGTCATCTTGGAAAATGTCTATGTTCCAGAGAAGCACTATTGAGATTATGAGTTGTAACATTAGCCTTGTTGGACTACTTGCTTTATATTTGAAATGGCTTCCCTTTTCTAATTTAAAAATATTATTTATTTTCCTTTTGTGTGTTTGAGTACTTTGGTTGCATATATGCCTATGGACCATGTGCATACCATACCTGCAGAAATAAGCAAATGTCATAGATGCCCTAAGGAACTGAGTTACCGATGACTGTGAGCCCCCATAAGCATGTTGGGAAATGAAACCCAGTTCCTCTGGAAGAGTAGCCAGTGATCTTAACTGCTAAGCCATCTCTCCAGACCCCTTTTAAAATAACTTTGAAAAGATAAAATACTTAGGAAGACAACCTACTAATGCTAATAAACTTTTGCTAATGCTGATGAAATCTGGATTGATAAACAAGATTTGAGCTTCAGAGGCGTGAGACCGAAGTTGCCAAGTGAAAGCAATAGACATAGACAAAACACATGCCGTGGAATTTAAACGGGTATCATGGAACACGTTTTATGCCACATTTTATATCCACTGTCCTTCCTCATTAAACCACCCCATAAGACATATCCACCAGGGTGCAAGGAAAATAATGTAGCCTTTCTAAATACAAAGATATTTTAGGTTTTCCAAGGAACATGTTTCACTGTACAATGTTCTATTAATGGCACTTAAATACAATATGCAAAAAGCTGGTGTTCTAATTTGCCTTCTATTGCTGTAATGCTGTGATAAGACCAGAACTAAATGCAGCCTGAGAGGAGAGAGTTTATTTGCCCTTACACTTCCAGATGACAGTCAGTCACTGAGGGAAGCAATGACAGGAATTCAAACAGGCCAGAATCCTGGAGGCAGGAAGTGAAGCAGAGGCCAAGGAAGAATGCTTCTTACTACTTGCTCCCACAGTTTGCTTATGAATGTTTTCTGGTCCCTCCCAATCATAAAACAAGAAAATCACCACAGAGAATGCAGAGTTGGCTCAGCCATTAAAGAGCACTCTCGGGGACTGGAGTTTGATTCTCAACACCCAAATGGGGGCTCATAACTATCTTTAACTCCAGTTTCAGGGGATCTGACACCGTCTTCTAGCCTCTATGGATACTAGGCATGTATATGGTGCATAGACACACATGATGAAAAAAAAAAACCCTACACATATAAAGTCTTAAAAAGGAAACAAAAAAATAAAATGTTTCAAGATTTGTCTACAGGAAAATCTAATGAAGTCATGTTCTCAGTTGACGTTTCCTCATCCTGGATGACTGAATTTGCATCAAGTGGATAAAAGCTCACCAGTCCAGTTACTATCCATGATCTTAATCCTCAGCTGTCTTATGCTTCTTCAAAACTGAATTAAATAGGTTCTAATTATGTAGATTTAATGTTTTGTTGAGGCTTCCTGTCATCTATAAGTTAAGGCAGTTACATATGATACATAAAATATGATCGGGTGTGAAGGTACACTCCCATGATCCCAGTACTCATGAAGTAAATAGCCATACTCAAGCCAGCCTAGGCTGCATAGCAAGGCTCTACCCTGCTCCCTCTATAAATAAATACTAATTCTATTGATTTCATGAATGTTATTTCACAGAATTTATAAAACAGAATTTCTTTGGCTAGAGTATTCCTTTCCATGTTTATAGAAGAACAACAGAAAGAATTTATAGCGATAGCTGTGACAATGGTAAGATACAGCCCCAATGTCTTCATAATCCTCTTAGAGAATTTGTTTCCTCACCTTAAAACTGAGTAAGTTTGTGATTGTCTTGACTAGTAACTTACAGCAGACCACTGGTAAGTGGTTAATATGTATATTTATATTTCACTTGAAAACAAGCACAGTTGCTTTTTATTGGAGCAAACTATAATCACTACCCTCGGCAGGAAACAGGCTCCATTTACCCTCTTTAGAGCATGTAATTAATTGGATGGTGCAGAATGTATCCAAGGGAGAATTTCTTCCCAGGCATGGAACTCTAGCTGAGTTATAAAATTCCTTATTTGCACAGTTTGCTGGAACTCCTCAGTTCTAAAGGCTGAGCCAGCATGTAAGAGTCCTGCAAACAAAACAGCGCAATGCAACAACAACAACAACAAAATCTCATGCCATAATTCTCCTGCACTATGGTCAAAATTATAGAAATTTTGTCACTGATTTTTGTAAAAGAATTCTAGAAACATTTCTAGAAACCATACATGACAATTATTAATAAAAGCATCCATAAAGAGATTGTTTGTAGAACGGAATGTTCCAGAAATAGAAGAAAGGTTAATGAATTAGTCACAGTTCTCTCAAGGAACAGTACTGATAGAATGACCCATCTATATTATAAACAGAACTAGTAGAATGATTAATATGTTAAAGGGGGTTTTATTATGTTGGCTTATAAGAGTTGGTTATGTCCAACAATGTCTCACACCAGAGACATGGAGAATACAGTAGTTCCTCAGCTCTTGAGGCTGAATGTCCCAGTAGTCTCAAAATGACATTGAAGGCCTGGAGGATTCCTAGAGAGATGCTGGACTTCAATCTACTTTGGAATCCTGCAGAAGTAAGTTCTAATATCAATGAATGGATGCCACGGTAACAGGATCTTTCCAGCTCAACATATCAGCAAGTGTGAGGCAAAAAGCAAAGCTTTCTGCTTCCATGTCATTTTATCTGGACTGCCACAAGAAGGGGCACCCACTTATAGGGTGGATCTTCCTGCTTCAAATACTCTAACCAAGAAATCTCTTGTTTCCTCATTGGGACTACACACCTGGCAAAAGCAGCAAGAAATGAAGTTTTGTTTGGCTCACCACTACAGAGCACAGTCCATAATGGCTTTAGGCTGCTAGTCATTGCATTTGCAGTTAGACAGCAGAGAGAAGAGAATGTTCTGATTCTCACTTACTTTCTACTTTTTATTAGTCCAGGACCTTGCCCCAAAGAATAGTGCCACCTACCATTAAGGCAGGTCTTCCTGCTTCAATTATTTTAATCTAGATAATCCTTCACAGGTGTGTCTGAAGGTTTGCCTCCTAGCTGCCTCTAGCTACTGTCAAGTTTACATCACTGTTAAATATCACAGGTGTGATATGATATAACAGTAATGCTTTTTCAGATGATTTATATTTATTTTATGTGTATGAGGGTTTGCCTGTGTGTGTGTGTGTCGCACGTATATGCAGTGCCTGAGGAGACCTGAAGAGAGAGTCAGTAGATAGTTGTGAGCCATCATGTGGGTGCTATGAACCAAACCCAGGTCCTCCACAAGTGCTCTTAATCACTAAGCCTTCTTTCCAGGCCCACAATAACACATTTTAGTAGTGATATGTTTTCGAAATAGAATAAAATATTTGAAGATGAAATAATATGTTCAGGGCTGACTATATAGCTCAATAGAAGAGAATTTATCCATGAGCAAAGCCCAGATCTACCACCTGCACTGCTGAAAACTTTCCAAAGATTTTCTTTTTTTATTTTAATGCCATGATTTCTTATTCTATCACCCAGGAATAAGAGGAAGATTGAGAGAATAAAACAAAAAAAATCATTCTGACAACTCTAGAAGCCATGTAGGGACCATGTAATTCTTTCAACTTTTCTCTGTATGTGAAAATTTCCATGATAAAAATCTAGAAATATAAAATACTCTTGTTATCAAAGCAAAACAGCATAGTTGAAAAGAAATAGTGTACTATTCTGATTAAATAAATACAACCACCATTAATAATAACATTTTGATGCTACAAGATGGTGAAAGGTTATCAACGAACAAAAGCAGAAGACTGCAAATCATGTACACTTAAACATAGCTTATATATTATTGTGTTGACATAAACACAACTTAATTTCTACTATATAATAATAATAATGCATGTGCATGCATTTGTAAAAGAAGAAACCAGACTACAAAGAAACAGACCAAAATGTTCCTGATTCTCTCCTGGTACCTGGGCTGCAATTGATTATTTAGCTTTCTTTGTAATAAATAAAAAGAGACATTAAAAATTAAAATTATAGAGGGTAAAACATCACAAGAGGAAAAAATATTATACTTACATACTTAGATATCCATTGTGTGTAGGGGTGTGGGATGCGGTGCATGTGTGTGTGTTTGAGATGTAAGGATATGAGGAGGGATTATGGGTGTGGATGGGTGTGTGTCCCATCACAGACCATATATGGATGTGAAAGTGACAGCTTGTAGAAGTTGGTTCTTTCTTTTCACCTTTCACCATTGGGTTCTGTGGACCTAGCTCAGGTCATCAGGCATGACAGAAAATGTTTCACCTGCCAGATAATCTTGCTGTTCCTGAAGAATTGTTTTAAATACCACTTCACTTTCATTTGTCCACTCTTTTATAAATGTATATATTTTTTTGCCTTTTAAAGGCAAAGCAAGAAAGTTTTAGATTATATGTTTTAAAATATACACTTAGAATGTGAATTCATTTCTACTCGGGATACAATGTTTCCAACTGTTTCTAAAATCCCACCAGGGAGCCATTTCACACCACAGATGTCTGTTACAATCATTCCTGGAGACAAGGTCATGGCGCATTCAGCAGACATTTATCACCTAATAGCATTTATGATTGCATAAAGAGAAGAAAGGGAGCAATTTGATTAAGAAACGGACATAATCGTAAGTTAGAAAATTCACTTTGATTGATGTAACTTGGGTTTTTGCAGTTGCAGATAGAAATGCCATGAAGAGTTCACTATTTCAGAGATGAACTAAATTGAAGGTTCATTCAGAAAGTTATTGGTTTGGGTGGAAAGAGAGCCAGAGCTCTAGGACAGCCAAGCATCTCCTTTGGGGCAGTGAAGTATTGGCCAGGGTTTTTTCAAACCTCTCCATCAACTATCTGACAAAAATCTCTTCATTCTTCCTTGAAAATTGCTAAACAAGTAGGTTCTACCTTTTAAAGTATTCCAGATCATTTGTTAATAGAAAAATGAGTATCTGTGTGGATGAAACTTGTGTTTTCAGTACTCTGTGAATGTCAGAAGATGCATACTACTAGCACTCGCTATATGCGACATGGAAATATTACTGTGATTCTTTTAAATATAGACAATTAAAATATTTATTAATCAATCATGTGCTGTCTAAAGCCAAAAGGTTTGGATAAAATTGTATAAAGCAAATCAAATTAATGTAGCTTGGTGTTTTTCAATTGGGAAAATAATAATCCTGCAAAATTTTACAAAAGGAAGAAAATGTTAAGCATTTTAGTCTGAAAAGTAAACTTAGGTTTTCCTTCAAAGCTGTTTGTTTGTTGTTTATGAATATGGGCATTTTGCCTGCATGTATGTCTGTGAACTACTTGTGTGCTTTCTGACCAACAGGCCAGAAGAAGGTAACAGATTCTCTGGGACTAGCATTATAGACAGTTATGACCAACTATGTGGAGTGCAAGGAATTGAACTTGGGTCCTATAGGAGAACAATCAATGTTCTTAGGCATTGAGAAATCTCTCCAGTCCCCAATGTTCTGTTTGTGTAATCAAAATACCAATTAATACAACTCAGAAACACAATAAACATAAAAGGAAAAGGCAGCATGATTCCTCTAAAAGATCATAACTCCCCAGCTACTAAACTCAGAGATACCAAAATAGGAAAATTCAAGGTGATGATTTCAAAAAGATCCCTGCAAAAATTGTCAGTGACTTCTAGTCTGGTAAGAGGGCAGGCTGGAATTTGTCTCCAGGTAATCTGACAAAGAGAGAGTCACAATAAGAAAAAGATTTTAAAAAAAGCCAACTCCATTCCAAAGAAAGGGACAAGGTTTAGAAAGCCACAAGGAACTGAAAGGCAGTATGAAAGAAGCAGGACAATGGCAGGTGACAATGGGAAATAAGCCAACACAATTGGTCATCCAGGTCCCTGGGAGGGAGTCGGAAAGCAAAAGCCACTTTCAAAAGTACTTAGGAGTTTTCTCACTCTGTGCTGCTGGCGACCAAGCATTCAAGAGTAGGCTGACTGTAGGGCATGTAAGACCATGCTACCAGACACGTATAAGAACTGATACGGTTGAATGAGCTCAAACCCTAGGAATCTCAGAGATTTGATGGCAGGAGTGGAGCCATTCCCTACCTGTCTCTGTACCTGCTCTGAAACACACAACCAGGACACCCTACTGAGAGGACCATAGGCACTCAGTCATGTAGCATACCTAGAGTTCTCCATGCTAATGGGGTAGCTGTCAGCCAATGAACTTCTCTTCCTGGGTAGTCCTTCCCCAAAAAAGGTATATAATCCCTGGTTCACCCTGAATAAAGTGTATGCATTTACATCTACTATCAAATAAAGCAATATGAACAAGCAAGGATCATCTCAGAGAGCTGCTTCATTAAGGATCTCGACAGGGAAAGCTTTCAACTAAAGAGCAGTGCCTAAGACTCCCAAGGAAGGCTTTTTCTCCTTCAGCCCCTCTAGTCAGACTGGATTCCACTCATCCTGGGTCCACCTCCCCTTTCTGCCTGGTGTAAAGATGCCCCAGGAGAAAGGGTTCCTGACTCCCTTGTTTTGCCATATGCTGGCAGTGCCCAGGTATCAAAAAAGGAGACCAGGAACCACTGTGGACTCCTGCTTCAACTTTACCCTGCCTCTTCCTGGTGCTGTGCCAGTGACACTACCAGCAGAGAGTTGGGGTGTAGTATGACAGGCTGACCTCATATCTGCTTTTCTGACATTAAAAAAAGAAGTGAAACTATCTAGCATAACTAAAGGACCTTTGGGAAGGAGATGGGCAGGCAGAGAGGGTAAATAATTTGGGGGTTTGCTCATGTACAATGTATGCTTGTATAGAAAATTAAAATATAAATTTTTTCAAAGCAGACTTCTTGGTAAAAATGATTATCAACAACAACAACAAAGATATTCTAAGAACTGTCCAAGTGGCAACCCATAAACACAGTAAATATGAAAAAGAAAGGCTGCCTGATTCCTCTAAAAGATCATAACTCCCCAGTCACTAAACTCAGAAATACTAAATAGTAGCAAAATTCCAGGTGATGATTTCAGAAGTTTCCTGGTGAAAGTTATTAGTGACTGAGTGAAGGTACAAGCAATCATGTTCACTTGGTTAAGAATCTGGAAAGGGAAGTGGTCCAGATAGAGGAGGAATCAGAAAAAAAAAAATGGATGACAAAATGAGCAACATGTTTGGGAAAGTTAGCAACATGGGAGAAAATTCTAGAAAGGTAATCCAATGGAGAAGAGATGTTGAATTGAAAAACTCAGTAATTGCAAACTGTTAAAATGTGAAAGTATTACAAGCTAACAATTTTATTTTGGGACACCTTCAGAAGGAAACTTGTGTTTCCAATAATCTCTAAAGAGCTTTGAAATAAAATGTTTGCCTAATTCATCATTTATCACAAAAAGAAAAATGTTTCAGCTGCCTGTTATTGAGAGTGCAGTGTCAATGTGAGGCTCCCTGTCTCCAGTGTAGCTCCAGTTGCCCCTCACAAGGGAGAAGAAGCTGCTCAACTACACCCATATCCCTGGGACAGGCTCTGCCATTTTTATGTCCTGCCTTTTGAGGATTTCTATTTTGTTACATTGTTAATTTAAAGGCTTTCAATCCTTTCCCAGCTTTAATGATAGCTATTACATAGTTTTCCCCAGTCTATTCACTGGAAACTCGAGGCATCTATGTCTGTGTGCTGTCTGACACATTGGATCAAACATTTCTCTTACAACAAGTAAGCATGGTTATTTATTTACATTTCATTACAGGCCTATTTGTATATACATATTCACATTTTATATTCTATGATTCTCTTAAATATGGAGATAATTTAATTTAAGCTTGAAATGAAAAATAAGCTCTTAGCTTTATTTGTTAGCTTGATACATCCAAGAGACAGCTGATAAATGAGTCTTAATTGTAGGATTTCTTAGATCTGATTGGGCATGTTTGGAGGAAAATTGTTTCATTGGAGTATGTGTTTGGTTTTGTGCATTACCATATTTCTGTAAAATAACTTAGTAAAATATAATAATACCTCTCATTATATTCTTTGTATTCAGAAGATTTTTTTCACTACTCTTGGTCATTAATGTTTTCATGTAAATATTAAGGGTTCTTTTTTTAACTATATCTGTGAAGAATGAGAATTTTTATTGAGATTGTATTGTGTATGCATATACACAATGGTAGGATGGCCATTTTCCCAACATTACTTCTCTGATCCATGAGTGTCAGAAATCTTTCTATTTTCTACTGCCTTCCTCATTTTTTTTCTTTAGCATTTTAAAGAGTTCATAGTAAAATTCCTTCATTTAAAGTGTTCATAGTAAAATTCCTTCATTATGTGATTAAGCTTACTTTAAGTTTTGTGTGCATATACATGTATACATATTCATGCATGTGTGCATGCTCACACATGTTGGGGGTGCTACTGTGAGTGGGATTGCTTTTCTGATCCTTTATTAGTGTTTTTCATTGATAATCAAGAAGACTACTGATTTTAGAGCAGCATCTTTGCATCCTGACACTTTACTGAAAGTGTTTAACAGCTCTAAGAAGTTTGTTGTGGGGAAGGGGGTCTTTCTAGTCTTCCATGAATAGAACCATATCACTCAAACATAAAGGTATTCTGACTTTTCTTGTCCTATGTATATATCCTTTATTCTCTCATCTTATTGCACCAACTAAAATTCCAAGCAGTAGAACGGAAAAGCTAAAAAGGGTAGATTCTGAGTCTTGTTCCTGATAATAGAATTCATTAAGATTTCTCCATCAAACATGATATTATCTAGATAGATAGATAGATAGATAGATAGATAGATAGATAGATAGTTTTTTATGTTCAGATATGTTCCTTACATCCATTCCTCACCATTTTACTGCTTTTATTATGAATGGATGTTGGGTTTTGTGAAAAAGCTTTTTTGAGTCTAATTAGACAGTCATATGACATGTCTTTCACTCCATTCATGCAATAAATTGCGTTTATTTATTCACATATGTCGAACCATCTCTGGAATGAAGCCAACTTATTCACAATAAATATTCATCTTGACGTGATCTTGAGTTGAGAATGTATTATTTTGAGAAATTTTTGCAGCTCTGTTCATCAGTGACATCAGAATAAAGCCAATTATTTAACAAAAAGAACCACAGACAATAAACTCAGTTATGGAAAATTGAACAATACATTGCTGAATGATGACTAAAACATTGCGTGAATAAAAAAGAAAAGTTAAAAGTCTTAGAATTAAACGAAAATGAAAACACTACATCTATGGAATACACCAAAAAAGTAGTGAGAAAAAGACCATAGCCATAGTCTAAACTGGAGGTCTCCATCTGGTCTCTCCCATCGAGCTTAGAAAACCCTTCAGAAAATGGGAGGAAAGATTAGAGTCAGAGGGATAAAGGACTCCAAGAGAATATAACCCACTGAATCATATGTGTTCATATGTGCTCACAGAGACTGAAGGTGCAAGCACAGGGCCTGCATGAGTGTGCACCAGGTCATCTTTATACATGTTATGTCTGTTAACTTTGTGTTTTCGGGACTGCTAACAGTGGGAGGAGGTATGTTTCTGACTCTCTTGCCTACTCTTGAGACATTTACCCCTGTTGGATTGCCTTGTCCAGCCTCCACATGAGCTTGTTGTTGTGGTGGTGGGTGGTGTGGTGTGGTACTGGTGGTGGTGTGGTGGTATGAGTGTGGTGGGTGGTGGTGGTGTGTTTTGGTTCTTGTCTCTTGGAGGCCTGCTCCTTTCTGAAGGAAATAAGGGTGGCATGAAAGGTGGATCTGGAGGAGAGGGACATAGGGAGAGCTTGAAAGAGTAGAGAGAGAGGAAATTGTGGTCAATATGCATTGTATTAGAGAAAAATCTATTTTCAATTTAAAAAAAAAAAACTGAATTCTCCTTCAGTGGGGAAGCTAAATCTGAAGTGTCATGAAATCATGTATAAGAGCTCCCTGAACCACAGCAGATTACTGTATATTCAAAGTCAATGTTGCCATTCACATTTGATCCCCCTATTTTCTACATGTTATGAAAATCTAAAATATAGTTCTGACTGTAGACTACAGTAGAGAACTTGGCAACTACCAAGTTCTTTAACAGGGAACAATCTGTCAGTCATGTGCTTTGGAGCATATCACTTTCCCACATTAGAATGGGAGTTGTGAAATGACAGACAAAGCCTTTATTGTTACATGTTCTTTATTCCTTCCAGTAACTTTAATATTTTACAAACTGTTGGGAAGAATCTTCCTATAAGCTTAATTTTGCTCAATCCTTGTCTCATAATGTCACCAACCTATAATTTTTTTGTCTTCATCATTTTTATGGATCCTTCATTTCGTATTGGCACAATGAATTGCAAGAATAAAACAGTGTCACAATAATGAAAAAATTAAAAAACAGAGAATTAAAATAAACAACTTAATTATTTACCTCAATGCCTTGGAAAACACAAAAACAAAAAATACCTAAAACAGAAAAAGGGTAAAAATAATCAATATCAGAGCAGAAATTAATGAAATAAAAAGAAAAAAGAGATCTCCCCTTTAACCAATCTTTAAAATTCCTTGGTGTGTGGACACACACATGAATACATATATAAAAGAGTATGCTTTGATATGAATGTGTATATATATACATCATTATGTATATATATATGTTAAGAATGCATCCATACATATACATCATTATATATATGCACATTATTAAATATATATATTTAAAATTTTGTGGGGGAATTCAGGGTGAGGAGGAGGAAGTGGGTGGGGTGGGTGGGGGCACATCCCCATAGAACCAGGGGAAGGGGATGGGATAGGGGTTTCTGGGTGAGGGAGAAATGGGGAAAGGGGAATAACATCTGAAATGTAAATAAAATATCCAATAAAAAATTAATCTAAAAAAATAAAAAGAGATGATAGCAGAACATAGAGGTTATGAAAGTAGAGATGGAAATATTGGGGGTGGAATGAAGTTATAAAAGGTAAGGAAGACATAGGGATGGCGGGTGTTGATAAAAATAAAGCCTATATGAAAAAAATCATATGGAAATCTACTATCTTTAACTCAAGTTAAAAAATAAATTCAAAATTTGTTTGAAAAAAAATATGAATGAGCTTAGACCCAAACCAACCACCCAACAACACTTTCTGTACCTGTGTATAGTATAAGCTTGTATAGTATAAGTTGTCCCTGGAATGGATCTCAACATAACAGGGACACCTGAATGAATACAAGAATCTATTTGGGCTTCTGGTTTCCCTGTGCACCTGAAACTGATCCTGTGCCACAGAGCTCCATACACAAATACTGCCATAAGAAAGCTGGTCTCCCAGGAGTGCTGGCACACCTGTGAGCAGAGGTAAGACCACCACTTCTGCTCCAAGGGACCCACCAGAAGTCTCAGGACACAGGAACCTAGGAGCAGCCTGGGACAGGATCCTTCCGGTTTCCATTTGCATCCAGAGCTGATCCTGTGCCACAGCTCTCCATACCCAAATTCATCCTGGAGAGAACTGATCTCCTAGAAGGACTGACACAAAGACTTGCAGGAGGGACAAACCACAGTCAGAGACAGCAAGACCAGCTAACTCCAGAGTTATCCAGATGGTGAGAGACAAGGGCAAGAACAAAAGCAACAGAAACCAAGGATGCTTGGCATCATCAGAACACAGTTCTCCCACCACAGTGAGCCCTGGGTACTTCCCAAACACCAGAAAAACAAGACTCTGATGTAAAGTCACATCACATGATAATAATAAAGGACTTTAAGAAAACATAAATAACTCCCTTAAATACAAGATAACACAAGTAGAAGACTTTAAAGAGGAAACACAAAAATACCTTAAAGAATTACAGGAAAAGGAAACCAAACAAGTAAGGAATTGAACAAAACCATTCAAGAGCTAAAAATAGAAATAGAAACAATAAAGAAATTGCAAAGGGAGACTACCCTGGAGATAGAAAACCTACGAAAGAGATCAGGAGTCATATATGCAAGCATCAAACAGAATACAAAAGATAGAGGGGAGAATCTCAGGTGCAGAGATACCATAGAAAACATTGACATACTGTCAAAGAAAATGCAAATACAAAAAGTTCCTAACCCAAAACATCCAGGAAATCAAGGACACAATGAGAAGACCAAACCTAAGGCTAACAGGTATAGAAGAGAGTGAAGATTCCTAAATTAAAGGGCCAGTAAATATCTTCAACAAAATTAATGAAGAAAATGTCCCTAACATAAAAAAGATGCCCATAAACATACAAAAGCCTATAGAACTCCAAATAGACTGGATCAGAAAATAAATCCTCCCATCACATAATAATCAAAGCATGAAATGCACAAAACAAAGGAAGAATATTAAGAGCAGTAAGGGAAAAAGTCAAGTAACTTATAAAGGCAGACCTATCAGAATTAAACCAACTTCTCACCAGAGACTATAAAAGCCAGAAGATACTGACAGCTGTCACACAGACCCTAAGAGAACATAAATCCAGCCCAGGCTGCAATACCCAGGAAAACTCTCAATTATCATAGATGGAGAAACCAAGATATTCTATAACAAAACCAAATTTACACAATATCTTTCCACAAATCCAGCCTACAAAGGATAATAGACTGAAAACTCCAACACAAGGAGGGAAACTACCGCCTAGAAAAAGCAAAAAAAAAACCTAATCTTCTTTCAACAAACGTAAAAGAAGATAGCCACACAAACATTATTCCACCTCTAACAACAAAAATAACAAAAAGCAACAATCACTATTTCTTAATATCTCTTAACATCAATGGACTCAATTTCCCAATAAAAAGACATAGACTGACAGACTGGAAATGTAAACAGGACCCAGCATTTTGCTGCATACAGGAAATGCACCTCAGTGTCAAAGGCAGACACTACCTCAGAGTAAAGGGCTGGAATACAATTTCCCAAGAAACAAGTTGGAAGGGCGCCATTGTAATATCGAATAAAATAGACTTTTAACCAAAAGTTATCAAAAAAAGATAAAGAATGTCACTTCATACTCATCAAAGGAAAAAAAATCTACCAAGAGGAACTCTGAATTCTGAATATCTATGCTCCAAATGCAAGGGCACCCACATTCATAAAAGAAACTTTACTAAAGCTCAAAGCACACACTGCACCCACACACAATAATAGTGAGAGACTTCAACACCCCATTCTCATCAATGGACAGATCATGGAAACAGAAACTAAACAGAGACACAGTAAAACTAACATAAGAGATGCCAAAAGGATTTAACAGATATCTATAGAACATTTCATCCTAAAACAAAGAATATACCTTCTTCTCAGTACTTCATAGTACTCTCTCCAAAACTGACCACATAATTGGTCACAAAAAAGGCTTCAACTGTTAGACTTTGGCAGCAGCTCAGAACAGACCACACCAGACCAGACAGTTCCACGGGGAAGGGGTTTATTCAGGGCAGAGGGCAAAGTTGGGGAGAGAAATGGAAGGAGATGGTGGGAAGAAGAGAGAGAGAGGAGAGAAGTGGAGGCCGGCCATGACCACATGGAGAGAGGGGGAAGGGAAGAGGGAGGGGCAGAGAGAACCTGCAGGCAAGAGATCACGAGATCATGAGGATAAGAGAGCAAGAGAGGGAGGAGGGAGCAAACAGCCCCTTTATAGTGGGCAGGCCTACCTGGCTATTGCCAGATAACTGTGAAGGTGGAGTTTAGACAGAATACTAACATCAACAGTTACAAGAAGATTGAAATAATTTCATGCATCCTATCAGATCAACATGGACTAAGGCTGGTCTTCAATAACAACAAAAACAACAGAAAGCCCAGATACACATGGAAGTTGAACATGATAAACTGGTCAAGGAAGAAATAAAGAAAAAATTAAAGACTTTTTAGAATTTAATGAACATGAAGGCACAACATACCCAAACTTTTGGGACCCAATGAAAGTGGTGCTAAGAGGAAAACTCATAGCTCTAAGTGCCTACAAAAAGAAAATGGAGAGAGCATACACTAGCAGCTTAACAGCACACTTGAAAGCTCTAGAACAAAAAGAAGCAAATACACCCAAGAGGAGTAGACAGCAGGAAATAATCAAACTCAGTGTTGAAATCAACCAAGTAGAAACAAAAAGAACTATACAAAGTATCAACAAAACCAGGAGCTGGTTCTTTGAGAAAATTAACAAACTAGATAAAGCCTTAGCCAAACTAACCAGAGGGCACAGAGACAGCATACAAATTAACAAAATCAGAAATGAAAAGGGAGATATAACAACAGAAACTGAGGAAACTCAAAAAATCATCAAATCCTACTACAAAAGCCTATACTCAACAAAACTGGAAAATCTGGATGAAATGGACAGTTTTCTAGACAGATACCAAACATCAAAGTTAAATCAGAATCAGATAAACTATCTAAACAGTCCCATAACCCCTAAAGAAATAGAAACAGTCATTAAAAGTCTCCCAACCGAAAAAAGCCCAGGACCAGATGGGTTTAGTGAAGAATTCTAACAGATCTTCAAAGAAGACCTAATACCAATACTCTTCAAACTATTCCACAAAATAGAAACAGAAAGAACACTATCCAATTGGTTCTATGAAGCCACAGTTATGCTGATACCAAAACCATACAAAGACCCTACAAAGAAAGCAGACTTCAGACTAATTTCCCTTATGAACATCAATGCAAATATACTCAATAAAATTCTCACAAACCAAATCCAAGAACACATCAAAATGATCATTCACCATGATCAATTAGGCTTCATCCCAGGGATGCAGGAATGATTCAGTATATGGAAATCTATCAACATAATCCACTACATAAACAATCTAAAAAAACCCACATGCTCATTTCAATAGATGCTGAGAAAGCATTTGACAAAAATCAACATGCCTTCATGTTAAAAGTTTTGGAAAGATCAGGAATTCAAGGCCCATACCTAAACATAGTAAAAAGCAATATACAGCAAACCAATAGCCAACATCAAACTAAATAGAGAGAAACTTGAAGCAATCCCACAAAAATCAGGGACTAGACAAGGCTGCCCACTCTCTCCCTATCTATTCAATATAGTACTTGAAGTTCTAGCTAGAGCAATTTGACAACAAAAGGAAGTCAAAGGGATACAAATAGGAAAGGAAGAAGTCAAAATATCACTATTTGCAGATGACATGGTAGTATACTTAAGTGACCCCAAAAGTTCTACCAGAGAACTCCTAAAACCTGATAAGCAACTTCAGCAAAGTGGCTGGATATACAATTAATTCAGACAAACCAGTAGCCTTCCTAAACTCAAAGGATAAACAGGCTGAGAAAACAAATAGGGTAATAACACCCTTCACAATAGTCACAAATAATATAAAATACCTTAGTGTGACTCTAACCAAACAAGTAAAAGACCTGTATGACCAGAACTTCAAATCTCTGAAGAAAGAAATCGAAGAACTCAGAAGATGGAAAAATCTCCCATGCTCATGGATTGACAGGATTAATATAGTAAAAATGGCCATCTTGCTGAAAGCAATCTACAGATTCAGTGCAATCCCCATCAAAATTCCAACTCAATTCTTCATAGAGTTTGAAAGAGAATTTTCAAATTCATTTGAAATAACACAAATTCCAGGATAGTGAAAACTATTCTCAACAATTAAAGAACTTCTGGAGGAATAACCAGAAGCTGAAAACAACCCAGATGACCCTCAACAAAGGAATGGTTACAGAAAATGTGGTACATTTAAACAATGGAGTATTACTTAGCTATTAAAAGCAATGAATTCATGACATTCACAGGCAAATGGATGGAACTTGAAAATATCATCATGAGTGAGGTAACCCAGTCACAAAAGAACACACATGGTATGCATTCACTGGTAAGTGGATATTAGCCCAAAAGTTAAAAAAAAAAACCCAAGATACAATTCACAAACCATATGAAGTTCAAGAAGAGGGAAGACCAAAGTGTGGATGCTTCAGTGCTTCTTAGAAAGGGTAACAAATTACTCACAGGAGGAAATCTGGAGATAAAATGTGGGGCAGAGACAGAAGGAAAGACCATCCAGAGACTGTCCCACCTGGGATTCCATCCCATATATAGTCACCAAACTTGGAAGCTATTCCGGATGCTGAGAAGTGATTGCTGACAGGAGCCTGATATGACTGTCTCCTGAGAGGCTCTGCCAGAGTCTGACATATACAGAGGCAGATGCTCACAGCCAATCATTCGACTGAGTGTGGGGTCTGCAATGGAGGAATTGGAGAAGGGACTGAAGGAGCTGAGGGGGTTTGCAGCCCCACGGGAGGAGCAACAGTGTCAACAGGCCAGACCCCCAGAGCTCCTGGGGACTGGACCACCAACCAAAGAGTACACATGGAGGGACCTATGGCTCCAGCTGCATATGTGGCAGAGGATGGCCTTGTTGGACATAAATGGGAGGAGTGGTCCTTGGGCCTGAGGGGGTTCCATGCCCAAATGTAGGGTAATACCAGGGTGGGTGGGTGGGTAGGTGGGAGTGGGGGAGAGGCAGGGGGATGGGTGATGGATAGGTAGTTCCAGAGGAGAGACTTGGAAAGGGGATAACATTTAAAATGTAAATAAAGAAAATATTCAATAAAAGAAAAAAAAGAATGTGTATATATACATATGTGTATGTGTGTGTATACACACACATATACACACATATATACACACAAAACCTACACCATAGGGATTATTTTAATGTAAGATACATCTTCTTTTTCTTGTGTTGCTTGTCAGAGGTGTTTTAGAAATTTCTAAAATAAGACAGATTATTGCCATTACTCTTGGTTCCCACTATATACTTCAATGATAAGACCCCATGTCTGAAAACACCATGCACGTTATCCTAAGACATGAAGAAATCAAGCTGGTACTAACCAAGCATCTTCTTTCCTGACACTTTAGTGCAACTTTCAGACTTCATCAGAGAAATGTCTTTGAACAGTGGACAGCAATTAACACAGATACTTACAACCGGTCAAAGGGCAGAGGATAAGTTACTGTGGATGGCTCAGCCACAAATGGGACATCTATAGTACACATCCATTCAAGACCCAGCACCATTCTGGTAGAGGGGCCAAAAAGATGGTAAGAGCTAACAAGCAAATAAACAAACAATCCGCTGCCTTCTAGACAAAACATGAAGTCACAGAAACTGTAGTTGCTACACAAGACTTGAACAAAATCAAGTCGGTCAATATTCAAACATGGAATGAAAGAGATTCACAAGCTCCCACCCCTAACTGAGGACCTCTGGGCAATTGATTGTGTCTGGGGAAGGAACATCAGTTTTCCTTAAGAGTCTGGATCCTGGTAATTCAACCATGCTCCAGTAGATGGTCCATAAGTACATGGAGAGCACAAACTATAAATAATATATATTTATATAATGGGATATAAAATTAAAATTTTTAAAGGGAAAACATTAGAGTCATTGAAACAAGGAAAAAGAAAATATGCCTAAATTAATAGACCTAGATATTAAAGAGGGAAAAAAACCAGAAACATTACAATGTGTTATAACCTCACAGCGCTATGGCTGCCTCAGTAAGCCTACACAAGCCTAGGCCCACCAATAGACAATCAGGTATTTGGCTAGATCCTGACAGACTCTGAGGAAGGGCAGTCATGTCTTCAGTTGTACACCCACCAAGGTAGCCACCAAGTACTAATGGATTGTTCCAAAGCCATGATCACACAGATGATCCTGGTTAAACTCAGTGAAGCTTTAAACTAAAAATGATATGTTTGAAAGGGAATTATGGGGAGGTTGATATGCAAACGAGAGTGGGAGGGAGATTTATGAGGATGGGGTTAGAATAATCAGAATGTGCTTTATAAATTAATGAAATTGTCAAAATAGCTCAATTTTTTAAAGGATGATTTTTTTGCCTCATTTTGTTTTGCTTAGATTTTGTCTTATTTTGAATTTGGAAGGAGAAGCTTTATAGCTCTCAGACTGGCTGCAAATTAGAGTCTTGTTCAGCCTCTCAAGTCTTCAGATTATACGTGTGAGACACAACCATTGTATAATTATTACTAATGTTTCATTAATCTCGTGTTTTTTGAGTGGTCATTTTGTTGTTGCTATTATTTGAAATTAGATTTACTATGTAACTTGGTTTAGCCTTGAACTTACTATGTAAAGCTTGTCTTCAAATTTCATCTTCTCTACCTCAGTCTTCTGAGTATGGGAGTGTAAGTGAGCACTACCAAACCCAACTTTCTTCTATATAACATTAATTTGACTCATCCAATACCCATTTGGAAATCAGGACCACTTAGGTACAGTAAACATTACAGACACTGATAAAAATGTTTGCCTCCATGTTGCTTATATTCTACTGGGGGAAAAGCCAATGACCAAATAAATTAATAAAGCAATGTGACATGCTGAGTGCTATTTGGAAGTAGAGGAAAAGTACAGCAAGACAAAGAGCCTGCAGCTAAGTTTCCAGATTACCCTTCTTTATCTTATGCTCACCCTTACAGTGTAACATTACTTATACTCAAATTTCATTACGTTAGCTCTGACACAGTTGATTCGAACATTCACATCCTTATTCAAAAATTGCATTTCCTAACTTTTCACATTTTAACACATTTTGTAATTAGCTTTTATGGTTTTGTATATGGATCTTCCTAGCAAGGCTGAGATTTTGCTGTCATTGTTGATGTTTTAAGGAGGGGTGATTAGTGATTCTGGGGTTCAAACCCAGGGTCTAATGAATGCTAAGGAAGCACACTACCACCTAGCAACAACCTAGCACTGCTAACAAGGATTTTGTTGTTGTTGCTGCTGCTGTCATTGTTCAATTCACAGACAAGGATGAAGTCGTGATCCATCTTTATGTCCCAAGAATGACCCACTGTATAATTCATAGTACTCAGTAAATGCTTTGTGAATGAGTAAATACACACTCTAGCGGTTAATTAGAATATAACTAGAATATCATCAACCCTTAGGGAATACTTAACTACCATTAAAGCGACCAGCAGACTACAAAAGAATAAGATATCAGATCTGAACCTTAGAATAAAAAAGAGTCAGCCAAAGAGAGAGATGCAGGTATAGTAACAAGCAGAAGAATGTTCTACAGGGACACACAGCATGGGTCTGGCAGTAAAGAAGCCAATTTAACTTCAAACTATTCCCCGCCATCCTTTTTCATTTTCACAACCTAGGTGCTCTAGCCCTGGCTGACCTCCTCAGCCTCCCTTGGTAGCCTCTTTCCCAATTAAAGTTTAACTGTATCGCAGAGCTATGGCATCCTGATCTCTAACAAAGTCATTTGTTTTGATGGAATTGGACTAGATTGTGTCTCATACTGAGCACTCTCTGCACACATACTAATTCATTGACAGCAACAATCATACTTGGAGTATATGGAGTGCCGCCATATATATATATAAAATACTTTGACAATATTTCCAAAATATTAGGGACAAAATGGATGTGTTTCCACTCAGCCATGATTAGCAGAACATCTGAAGATCACACTAACACTCCATTCCAATTTTTAAGTGTTGATAGTTTCTCAGAAACCCGAGATTCTTCATAGGTATCGTGTTGCTTCTGCAAACTAGGTCTCTTGATATTTTCTTGATGACAAAAAAAAAAAAAAAAAAAATTAGATCCTCTTTAAAGAGCTGGACTATTTCAAGTTACAGTGAGTTAATTATCACAAAGTTGATATACAGAAGCAACCTGCCCTGACGAACACAACTAACAAATTGATGTGAACAATTTTATTGTCTATCACATTCTAATAAATGAATTTTCCCACAACAAATCTTCACCCTTGGCCTACAAATCAGTCCTAGTATTATTACAGCAAACCTTTCAACATTGAAGGAAATACCTGAGCATCTGACTTAGGCACAGGCATCAATTCAATAAAAACAAATGTTTAATCTGAGCTCTGCAGTATATGATGAGGTAATATTTTTTGTGAGTAGAAACAGAATATGCAGTCTAATTTTGGACTGCAAGTTCTCAACGTCTCTGGTGTTTATTACTAACATGTCCAATTCCTGAAGTCAATATCATTTTTATCAAATTAACAACTTTAACTACATCAAATTTAAAAAAAATAAACCCTTTGCACAGCAAAATAAACTGGCAGAGGGCACATTACAGACTAGAATAAAACATATATAAACCACATATCTGTCAAAGGGTTAATTCCCTGAACAAACAGATAAAGAAGCTCCACAACTCAATAGCAAAAAATGAAAACTTTATAATCCAGTCCTGAGAACAGACACATTAAAGATTCTCAATGCCATCATGATGAAAGAAATTCAAATTAAAACAATCAAATCAAATGAGATAACACTTCATAACGCTTTTCGTGGCAAGTACAGAAAAATGGTGGGTGGGGTGGAGAAGAAGGTTAAGTGGGTAAAGTGCTTGCCACACAAGCACAATGACCTAAGCTCAATCCTCAACACCCATGTAAAACAGAGGGTATTATAAAGCCTTATAATTCCAGCACTAGAGATGGAGAAATATAGAGATGAGGGGGTAGGGTACTTGTTGCCCCCCCCAAGTCTAGCCAAACTGGCAAATTCTGGTTTCAGTGCAAGACCCCATCTCAAAATAACAAAGTGGAAGACGATTTAAGACAGCACTCAACATCAGCCTCCTGACTCCATACAGACATACGTGCATACACACACATGTGCATGCACACACATAACATATATACACATATATGCACACATACACAAAAAAGGCAACAAATGTCACAAAAATAGAGAAAAATTAGCATTCTTGCACACTATTGTCAGTAATGCAAAATGATGTAGCCGCTATGGAAAACAGTATGGAGTCACATACACACAGAGCTACCACATGATCTTCTTCTTTATACATATAAAAAGGATCAGAATCAAGATTGCAGAAAATTATTAGTACTTCCATGACTGTGATAGCATTATGCCCATAGGCAAGTTGTGGAAGCAAGCTACAAGTGTAGCAGCACATGTGTGGATTAAAAAGAATGTGTGCTGTAAAATGCACTTAGACAGTGGAGAGCTAGTCAACACTGAAAATGAGAGAAGGAAACACTGCAGCTTGAGACAACATGGGTGAATCTTGAGGGCACCATGCTAAGTGAAGTGAGCCATTCACAGAAAGAAACACTGCCATAGATCCCATAGATGCAGAGTAGAAATGGTAGCTGCCTACGTAATAGGAAGGGAAACAATCACTAGCCAGTGAGCTATAAGTCTCAGTAAGAAAAAGTTTAAGCTCTAAAGGCTGATACACAATGCTGTGCATATCAGAAATATAACATTATACACTAAAATCAGACATGGCAGGGATAGAGAGAGCAAATACTCTTAGCTAGTATTGAACTTCTAAACAAGGATCCAGGGCTGGATGCTCAATCATGAAGAGCATTTGGCAATCTTTCTGAGGACTCAGGTTCAGTGTTAGCACCCACATGGCAACTCTGAACTCTTCATAACTCCAGTTTCAGGAGACCTAATGCCAATTTCTGGCTTCCATAAACACCAGGCATATACATGGTATTCATACATATTTGCATGCAAATAGTCATACACATAAAATTAAAGTAAACAAACAAAAAAGACATGCTAAAAAATAATAAAATATGTGTGTAGTTGTTTGAAGGCCCGCATAGGCTCACATATTTGAATACTTGGTCCCCAGTTTGTTTGGAACTGTTTGGAAAGGATTAGGAGGCGTGGCCTTGTTAAAGGAGGTTGTGTCACTGGGGTTGGGCTATGACATTTACAGAGAGTTCAAACCAAGCCTGAGCTACATAGTGAGACCCAGTCTCCAAATCACAAAGTAAAAGAATAAAGTGCTTCATGTTCTGTAAACACCAACTCCACCAATAGGGTCCCGATTTCTGGGGGCAGTGGTGTTACAGGATCTTCTTGCACGGAACTTTCTGTCTTTGATGGCCTTAAGTTCTCTTTCTGAACTTACCACTATGGCACACTCACTCCTTCCTGGAGATATTAATAAAACAACAAGCTTTTCTTTACTAAAAGGATGGTGCAGATCTAATGAGATTGAAGGTGACTATAATATGAAAAAGAAAAAAGCACGTTTTTCAGAAGGAAAAAAATATATTTATGTTCAGTCGGCTGTTCACTAAGGATGCTTCAGTGGTGGAATAACAAGGCCTTTTTCTGACTTTTGCCTGTTGTAGCAGCATTTTGAGAGCAGATTTCACAGTGTGGAATCTTCCTTTTCACCCTTTCATTTATCACCCCTCCTGGATCCTGCCGACAAGATATTCTCTGTAAAGATGCATTCTTCATCACATCTCTAGGAGGGTTTAAGTTGTTCCATCTTATCAATTCAGAGAGCACCTAACTTTAAAAGGACTCATGTGAACTTTGATGCAGATTTTTTTTCTTTCATGTGTCAAGGAATTTTCTTCACTGTAATGTCGTGTTACACTCGGAAGCAAGTTAGATCACTCACGACTGAGCTAAGTGATGAAGACCACTTGCTGTTCTTGCAGAGGACCAGAGTTCAGTTCCCAGACCCCACATCTGGCAGCGCATGACTGCCTGTAACTCCGATGCCCTCTTCTGGCCTCCACAGGCACCAGCATTCATGTGCACACACCCCATCCATACAGCACATACAAAATTAAAAGTAAAGTATGTTTTTAAGAACAAAGAAAATCCACATCCCTGATACTGCAGCTTCTTGCTATTCAGGGTAAATCCTATGGCTAACCATGGAAGCTTGCTGGAAATGCAGAATTTCTAGATTCCCTCCAAGCCTGGTTAAATAGTAAGCTAGAACTGGGGAGATGTTCAGTGGTCAAGAGCACTGGTTACTTTCTTGAGGATTCGTTTTGTATTTCCAGCACCCACATGGCAGCTCGCAACAGTCTGTAATTCCAGTTTCCAGGGAATGCTCCTCTCTATTCTGGCTTCTGTGGGCATTGCCTGAATAGAAATCACAGAGTTACATAAAGGCAAATGCCCATGTACATACAAATAATACAATTTTTAAAAATTTAATCAAAATTCCCACAATCAAATAAGGAGGGAATTCCTAGTGACAGTGAATTTTAAGAAGTACATCCTAACCTTAGCCTATCAGATCCAATGACATGCAATAAAAACTAATAAATCTTTCAGCCATTACCCACATTTTATATCAATGTGTGCCCTGCTCACTCAACAGTATTAGTAAATGGCTATGTACTTTCTTGAGGCAAAATTTTTAGCCTACTGAAGTTCAATGTTTATAATAAAATGTATTCTTGAGCAGAGATTAATATGGTGAGGACACTCTACAAATTGGTTTTTTCACAAGCTAATATTTCTTATATGTAACATAGTATTCTAATGTGACCAGGAGAAGGTTAGTATATTAATCTCTCTGAAGTTCATTTTCTCATTAACAAACCGGGATACACATAGGTAATTTAATGAATTGTTGTGGAGATTAAATATGATATACTCTGCATCTCAAGACAGATTTTTGTCTTTTAATTTATCACACATCACTTATATATGTACATAATATATTTTGGTCATATTTACCATTACCTTCTTGCCATACCACCCTCTTCCTCTAACCAACTATTCCTCCCTTCACTTTTGTGTCTTTTTTTAATAGCCCAATGCATTTCATAAAAGATATCACAGTAGCATGAAGAAAATGTCTCTCCCTCCCATATCTTTTTTTTTTTTTTTGAGACAGGATCTCCCTAAACATTACCTAGGCTGGCCTAAATGTGCCGTGTAGCCCAGATTGACCTTTACTTAATGATTCTATGATCACTCATGTACTAGGAACACTAGCAGGTACTAATCCACGTCCTTTATTTTTTCTTTTTTCTTTTCTTTCCATTCCTTTTCTTTTGTCTTCCTCGGCAAGTCTGAAACATTCATTTCCTTTCATTCCTGTTTTAAAATACATGGTTATTGTTATTTGATGAAAGTAATTGTGCATTTTAAGGGATACTATGTGACATTTTAAAACATGTGTAGAAAATGTAAGTCTTATATCACAATGACTGGCATATCCATTACCTCAGACATATACTATTTCTTTGTGTTGGGAAAATTCAAAGTCCTAATTATTAACCACCCTACCAAACTACATAATGAGAGTAGTCCTTCCACCATCTTAATGCATCCTTGATTTGTTAACCAGTTCCTTTCTATACCTCCCATATAGCCCTTTCCCAAGCTATGATAACCATTACTCTACTCTTCGTGTCTGTGAGAGACAGGTTTTAACTTTCACATAATGTGGGAGTATGCAGCGTTTGCCTTTTTTAAAGGTTTCTTTTTCTTTCCTACTGGAGATGATTCTCTTCCAGGGGATGCAACAGTCTCACAGGTCCATTCTTGCATTCTTGCATCACATGGCTAAAAGATGAAGTAAGATGGCTTTGCAAAAAATAAATAGAAAATTTCAAAAATAACAAAAAGCAACATGTGGCTAGACTCTTCCAGGAGTCATTGCATGGAATTATGTATTTGTAAAGGGAGGAATGAAACTTAATCAATGAACAAGATTCAGCAATGTAGATGAAAAGATGCATCATGGGTCAGAATCATTAATAAAGCTTTGCTTCCTAAAGAATACAGAACATGAGGCAAGGATGTTAGCATGAGCGTCTATAGTCAACTGGAGCACGTGGAAAAATTAAGCAGGGAAGCAATTTACTAAATTCTTATATTAACAGGTAGTGATTCTCAAGTTTGGTTGTATATTATAATCATACTGGGGATATTATTTAAATTAATTGACAAGACACAACAAATCAATTAGTTAAGAGTCTCTGTAGATTTAAGCAGTAGGGCTCTATATGTTTTTCAGGAGACTCGAGTGTAGAAAGAAGGCTACAGGTTTTAATTATGGAAGACAAGGGGGCAAAAATGGGGCAGGAACTCCAACTTAGAACACTGTTTCTTTAGTCCACAGGAGATTAGGAAAACAGCTGGCAATGGAAACAAACAGCTTCCAGCAATCTATCAGAAGGTATAAAGCTGCTAATGAATTAGTAGAGATGAGGTGTGGAGAAAAACCCAAGGTGGATTCCTAAATGTGTGTATAGATGGTGTCTAGTCATAAGAAAAATGTGTTCAGCCGGGCGGTGGTGACGCACGCCTTTAATCCCAGCACTTGGGAGGCAGAGGCAGGCAGATTTCTGAGTTCTAGGCCAGCCTGGTCTACAGAGTGAGTTCCAGGACAGCCCGGGCTACACAGAGAAACCTTGTCTCGAAAAAAAAAAAAAAAGAAAGAAAGAAAGAAAGAAAAAGAAAAATGTGTTCAGAAAAATTAGGTTGAGAGAGGCAGAGCAGCTAGGACTCCTGAAGAGGGAGCAACAGCCATAGGTAGCAATGGAGGATCCTGTTCAAGACTGGGTAGCTGTAGCACCCTCCATAACTGGGAAGACCAAGCTGGAATCATTGCCCAGAGAAGATCTCATTAAGTTTACCAAGAGCAAATGATGTTACTACAGAAATCTAAAGCAAGGTGTCCAGAATTAGACAAAGAAATTGGAGAACTTAAATCAAGATCTGTTGATAGAGGAACTGGTGATATTATTAAGCCCTTACTCTACTCTTCTTTTTGATTGAGAGCTATGACCTGACATAGATTCTTTACATGTTTTGCTTTTGTTGAACATCAAGACTTTTTTATTTATTTATTCCTTTAACAGGGTTTCTCGGTGTATCACCGGATGTCCTAGAACTCTCTTTGTAGACCAAGCTGGTCTCCAACTCAGATCTACCTGCCTGTACCTCCTGTAGTGCTAGGATTAAAATCATGTACCACCACATGTAACAGCAAATTTTGTCTTAATGTTGTCCATAAGAAGTACAGAAGTACGAAATTCTAAGAAGTCTCTGGTCTCCCAGTGATATCAGGCCAGACTATCTTTGTTTCTCTGTCCTCATTTTGTCAAGTGGGTGATCCTGGGTGATCAGGAGATTAGTTTTAGCTTTTCAGTATCAATAAGAAGAGAAGAGTGAAGATGAATGGTTGACTATAAAGATTAGATGAGGTAGTCTATAGAATATGCCATGGACCATCTTTGGAATGCTCATCAAGAATTTTATTTTGGGACTGGAGATGTCTAGGCAGTTTAGAACACTTACTGTTCTTGCAGAGGACCCAGGTTGGGTTCCCAAGAGCCACATGGTAGCTCACAGCCCTCTGTGTAACTGTAGTTCCAGGAAATCCAGTGCCTGGTCTCCACAGACACCAGTTGCACACATACTCAGGCCAACACTCATACAAATAAAAGAAAAATAAATAGCCTGGCATCACAAGGCCTGAGTGCATAGACCAAGCCAGAAACGACCCCCAGCCTGGTGCCACATGGGTCCTGACAGGCAAGATGACCCCTGCCCAGCACCACACACCACGGGCAGAGCATAGCACTCCTGAGAAGACCCCAGACACCCAGTAGCCCCAAGTGCCAATAAAATGAGCAACTAAGCAGTGACAGAAGAGAAAGAGAAGCAGAAGGATGTATGCACAATGAAGAGAGGTAGAACTGGAGACTTGAGGGTACCTAAGGCCATATCGAAGTCCTGGCCTATGCTGCCACTGAGAGCCATGCCTGGGTCTGTGGTTCTGCAGCAGTGGGGGATCTGTTACCACCAAAAGCCTGGCAGACAATCCAAGTCTGAGCTGCCACCAGGGACTATATTGATGCCCTGAGAGCTTTGCATAATAATCCCCACTCCTTGCCTGGGCATCTTGGTAGAGCTGACCCCAAAGGCACGAGAGCAGAACTGGCTCTGTCCCTTACCAGCTGCACCACTTGGGACCCATAGGAAGCACAGCAGAGCTATCCCTGGCTTCAGGAGTTGCAGTTGAGTCAACTCCCAAGGGTGTGAGCATGGGAAAGCTGGACCTGTCACTTGTCTTCCATGTGGTGATATGAGAGAAGGAGAGATGCCCCCCTCTTTGGTCCTGTCACCTTGAGTGCTGTCCCTGATGTCATGAGAGTAAGAAATCTAGTCCTGCCCCTCACTGGCTGCAACACTCAAGAGGGAAGGCCCTACACCTCACACCTGGGCAGCACAGGAGAGCTGTCCCTGGTTGTGGAACTTGAGGGTGAACCTCCTTGAAGGCCTGAGAGCAGAAGAGCTGGCTGTGCCCCTTGACAGCTTCAGCATTGGGTGAGTTCACCAGGGCAGTGCTGGAGAGCTCAACCTGGTGATATGGGTGGGAGAGAGATGGCAGCCTCATTGGCTGAGCTACCACTGAGGCCCAGATCCAGAGCTTTGACTTGGCCCACCCAACATCTACCCCATCTATGAACTGCAGGAACATGTAAAGGGGCAGGTTCTCCTAAGGCCTTTTTCCTGTCCCACACTATCCTTACAGCTTCCCCCTCCTGCCTGGAGTCAAGGCTAGGCCAAGTTACATTCTCCACCCAGGGGAACATTCTTGAGTAAAAGATTCTCAGAATATACTAATAGTCATCTGCCCCTCTAGAAAGTCCTAGGTAGACTTCAAATACATATCATGCTTGCTAGCCAATAGATTTAAAGGTCAATATTCTTAGCCAATAAGTTTTATCTGTAACCTTGCTGATGTAACCTGTGCCCCTAAAAAGTACAAAAACTGCTTGTAATAGCCATTCGGGTCTTCTCATCACTTGCCTCAAGAGACTGATTGAGGGTTGACCCTGACGCACCAGAAAATAAATCTCTTGCTTTTGTGTCTAGGAGGGGGAGGGAAAGGGGGAGCAGGTTCTACAGATCCAAAGCTGTAGGATCTCCATGACACAGGGCAACAACAGGATTTCCAAGAGGAGTCCCAGTATGGATTCAGTATTGGTAGTGTAGCAGAAGCCAGAGGTCTTGAATCAGACCAATAATTCATTGCAATGAAAATTTGCAAGTAAACAAGTGTGGACAAAAATGTATACTGTGGGAAACACTGTGACTGTGACACACTACATCTTCCAAAATAAGAGGGTATTGTTGTTGTTGTTGTTGTTGCTGCTGGGGTTTTGTTTGTTTGTTTGTTTGTTTTTTGTTTGGTTGGTTTTTTTGGGTTTTTTTGGGGGGGTTGGTTTTTCGGTGCAGAGGGAGTTGCAAAGGCAGAGGGCAGGTTCAAAGGGATGGGCAGATAAGTGGGATTTGGGATACATGTGGTGAAATTTGTAAGAAATCAATAAATGTTAAATAAAATTTATGTTGGAATTTGATGGAGAACAAAGAAATATAATAGTCTGGGTGGAAATGCTAAGCATGTAATTGGACTCAGAAAATAACTGAGCTGAAGACAGAAATTTGACTGTCTTCTGAATATTGATGAAATTTTGAGCTTAGGGAATATATGAAAATTGAAGAAGAGAAAAACAAAACAATTATCTACCAAGCCTAGAAAATACATAGAATATGGAACAAATGATTCAAATCTGTGTGGTTTTCTTCTCCCAAGTATGAAGCAGGCCAGCCACTTTGGTTCACATATTTTACCAATAAAATTTCTGGCAAAGACACCTCTTCTTGGGTAGGTACCATCTTCAATTGGACAACCACTTGGGAACCTGCCAGCCTTCAGTAGATAGTTTCACTACCATGGGCACACAGAAGGCCCTAGGAAAACCCAGTGGGAAGGAGACCAGTACACCAAACTGGATGGGAACATGTGACAGAGGAAGATAATAGAAGGTAAGGACAAGAGCAAGCAGAGATCCTTTATATACAAGCCTGAAATTGTCAAAGTAAAAACTTGATTATTTTTTATGCACACGCACAGCTTTCAAAATTATTATTTTAAGAGGATACCTCTACCGTGTCTCAATTAGTCCCTAGGATGTTTGGAAGGGAAACACACTTCTCTCACAAGGCATCAAAATTATTCAGAACTTGGTGAACAAGCCACTAAAATGAAGGACATGGTGAGGGAAGAGTTGATGTCTATTAAAGCAGGTTTCTTAGAGAAGGCATGGTGACTAACAGGGTAGACACCGACATTCTGAGCATGCTGACTTTCTGTACCAGTCATTCCAGGCCACATAATTAAACACTTTCAAGAAGTTTATCTACTTTTTTCTAGGAGCTTGTACCAAACTTCTTCCATCCTGTCAGCATCAAGAAGGATCATGAAACGGCAGACTGAAATTCTAAAGTGGCACAGTAATTACAGTAAAAGAGAATAACGATTACTTCTAATTACACGCTTCTCTGGAGTTCTCTCCTTCTAGTTCTGAAGTCTGACCCTTTCTGAGATGGAGAAATTGTAAACACTGGGGAAGAAAACAGATTTAAAGGTTACCTGTCAGAAGAGGAGAGAATAATCTTCAGAATTTTTTTTTATCTTTATGAAGTGATATCTTTAAAATGGTGAACAGCATCTTAAGAATTAAGTATTTAAAGTCAGAGTAAATGCAAATAATTTATTTAAATGTTATATTTCAGGCAACTTGTAGTGAAGAATAATGTAGCATAAAAGGGTACTTCAAAGAGACTTTCTCTCAAACACACACACACACACACATACACACAGTATTTTTTAAAAGTAATTTCATTCTAGATGATCTGATAAAATAAAGGGACATTCACAGAAAAAAAGATGGGGGAAAAATAAGGCACCAGAGAGATAATTCATCAGATAAAGGTGCTTTCTGCCAAGCCTAAGCTCAATCCTGGAATCTTCATGGTAGAAAGAAAGGTTGTCCTACACACACACACACAAATACATATATACATACATACATGCATACACACATGCATAGATATTAGAAAAAGTTCAAAGAAAGAAATAAGACTATCTAGTGTATTGATTTTATAGGGAGTATCTTGCCATATTAATATACACTCAAGGAGCATGTCACTCAATCAAGAGACTTGGAGTCTATCTACATTTTCATCTACCTTGATAATATTATTTCATCACAACATTCATGTTGATGTTGGCACCTCCTGAATTTAGAACACTTCACCAACCCCTAAAGATATTTTGAACATCTTTTACCTAGACATTCTCAAACTCCTGTTCAAAACTAGTTATGTCCTGTTTCTTTGAGATTTGACCTTCCTCCTGTCAGTGCCCTTCTACTTACGCCCTCACTAACTTCTTCATCACTTCGGGACCATCTCTTCCTCTTTGCCTCCAGTACTTGATAAGTTCCCATGCTGGTTAATGTTGTCCATTTGATTAGATAAAGAAATGACAAGGAAATATGTGAGGTACACAAATGCCTCCATGAAGACATTTCTAGAGGGGAATACTCAAGTGTGGAATCTTCTCTCTAGTTGTAGGCAGCACCATCCCTCAGGTAGGGAACCCACAGAAAATTAAAAGAGGAAAGAGAAAAGCCCAGAGTTCAAGCATACTCCTGTCTGCTTTTTGTCCACCACAAGGGAAGCAGCCTCTGCCACTGCCTCCCAGAGGCCCAGAATTGACAGAGCCTAGATCTATAGATGAAAACCTCTGAACCAAGAGCCAAAATGAACCTATTTATGATGGGTGGTCATGGTAGCACATAGGAAGGAAAGGCAGGCTGATCTCTGTGAGTTCAAGGCCAGCCTAATCTGCAGAGTGAGTTCCAGGACAGCCAAGGCTACACAGAGAAACCCAGTCTCAGAAAAATCAACAACAATGTCCTCCCTTCAGTTGAGTATATCTGAGATCCAGTGACATCACTGAGAAAATATAACCAGCACTCTGCTACCTCTGCATTTTGTTTCCAAACTCTTCTTCCCACTTTCCTCTGGCATTCCCACACAAGCATGGATATTCATCTAAAGCTTAATTCATAGCACATAACACACTTGTCCACTTTGGTCTCAATCTTGAGCTCTGATCCTGAGGCCAAATTCCAGCTTCTTAGGATCACAGACTCCATTGGTCACAACTCCACAATATAGCTTTTCTCAAATTTCCTGAGAAAAAACATTAAACAGTGAGCCTTCTATAGTTCCTGTTTACATATTGACTATAGGTCTAGCATATATACACTCTAAACTTTGATCAAGCCTTCATTGTTTCTACCTACATAGATATTCCTCTGAGTTTTGAGCATGCTGGTTTCTCTTATACTTACTTCATCTGTTATTTCACATATGGAGATTAATTTTCATTTCTTTGTGGTCACAAGCTTATGGTAATATGTGAGAAATTTCTTTTTCTCTGCTCAAAGAAAATTTCAGAGATTTCTTATGCAGATTTTGTTCTCTGTACTTATGTTCTTTCCCAAGAACTAGCTTCTAAATTATGATGGGGAGAACAAAGTGTGACCTTCAGAAAAGCTTCATAAATATCCTCTGATTATTCTTCATCAGGATATCAGTCTGAATTTCTGTCAGCAATGTAGATTTTAATGATCACAAGGGCTCACTGGGTAATTTTCCTGTGTCATAACTGACCACCGGTACATTTTTCTTGCTTGAGTTCTGAGTACATTGTTTTGATTAAAAATGAAATTGCTAAACACTGTACAAGAAAAATCAGACTTCTATAGTTTTAGGTTTAAGTAACTGAAGCATCCTAAAGGACAGTATCCAATCCCCACTTTTACTGATCCAGTGCTAAAGGATGAAGTTAAAAGACTGTCTAGAGGTCTGATGTCTAAGAGAACATGTAGATGTGACTTTAAGATCCAAGCAAGGGAATGGAGAGATGGCTCTACAGTTAAGAGCACATGTTCTTGCCAAGAACAAGGTTTCAAATCTCAACACCCATATGGTGGCTCACAAATATCTATAGCTACAGTTCCAGGGATCTAGTGTTTTCTTCTGACCTTCTCAGGCACAAAGCATGTACGTAATTAACAGACATACATGCAAGTAAAATACATAAAATAACTAACTCTTAAATTTTAAAATCCAAATGAGGTGCCCTACAAGAGCAAAGTCATCAGCACCCACATACAACAGCTCTGTCATTCTAAAGAACTATTGTTCTCCCATAACAAAGAAGTGGAAGACAGAAGTCTCCAGAACTTCTTCACAGGAGTTGCCCTAGCTTTCATAGTTGTGGAGAGATGCTGAGACCATGGAAAACCTGAGCATCTTTGCAAGTGACTTGAAGAGAATTTTTAGTTTGTCAGACAATGTTAAAAAAAAAAAAAAGACAAAAGGAAGTTAATGTTGCAGGAAAAAATGATAAGAATGTGCAATGTGGTCTTTTGTTTGTGAAAAAAAATTCCTAGAAGGAAGTTGATATAAAAAGGCGTCATTGTCAGATTAGAATGCCAATGCTTTAAAGACATTGGAATTTGCAATCTCCAAATACAAACTATCTTGGACCATATTTAGCCCTCTCAATAGCCTCCTCCATATGTGACCTAACATTTTTGTAACTATTAGATAAATCCTTCAGAATTTTTAAACACTACAGAATTTTTATTACTATTTTTTCAAAAGTACAGTATAACAACTATTTAAACAACATTTACAAGAATGTGTTAGTCCTCTCTGTAAGCAAGGAACATGGGACTTGGAATAATTATTGAAAAGACAGGAATTGGAACAAGACACCCAAGATGAAGTTCTCAGCACAAAAGGAGACATATTCACCCCAGAAGGACAAAGGGCAGGAAAAAGAGACAGAGACGAGAGATAAACAATGAAGAAAGAACAAGGGAGAGAGAGAGAAGGGATGTTTGTCCTGTAGGAACAAAGGACTGCCTCTGGATAGAGAGGAGACACAAGTGAGCCATAGGCACATGACAGTTTATAAAGGGGAAAGGGAAAACCTATGTTAGGATAAGTTGGTTTGTTTTGATTAGGTATGTTAATTAGAGCTAGTCAAAGGGGGCTTTTAATTACTGGACTTCAATACTTTTATAGCTGGGCCTGAGTAGTCACCCATAGGAGGAAAAAGTGACAAAATAAGGAATAGACCTTGGTGGCTAGCTTTAAGAACGTAATCTAATAGTTTTTAGCAAGGCAGGGAATGGGGGAAGGGCAAGGCCTGCCAGAGCTATGTTTGCCATGCTCGAGCCTACTACAGCCCTTCAAAGGTGCCAAATAGAAAATATATAAGAGTTAATTTATAAAGTATAGCCTCAAGTTGATGTGGTGGTAGATGCCTATAACCCCAACAATAGGAAAGAATTTAGAGTTAGAGGCCAGCCTGAGACACATGGCAAGTTTGACCAGCCTATGCCACACAACAAAGCCCTTTCTCACTTTCTCAAAATTTAAAGTGCAAAGCAAACAAACAAAAAAGGGCTTACCCCCAATAGACTTTTAAGAAATGCAGTGATCAAGACCTGTGGCTAGATAGGTCACAGGTCTTATGGAAAACTCAATTGTTCTACTAGATAACATAGGACTAAAAGGACTCCTACTGTGGGGCTGTAGCTCATGTGTGGACATGAGTTGTGGATCCCACATATCTGCCGCCCCAGGCTGCTAGGGCCATAGCTCAGGGGACAGAAGCACGGGAAATTGACTGAGTTCACTCCAAGCATGCCAAGTGGACTTTGGGCTGTGAAAAGCCACAGAACTCCATCCTGGACATGGGGAGAACACAGCCTGAGACCCCAAGGGAGCTGGAGCTCTTGGGATGGAGGTTCCCTGGCCAAGGCAGCTAGCCAGGAACCAACAGAGGAAGACTGATCTCTATGAGTTCAAGAAAGCCTGGTCTACATAGCAGATTCCAGGCCAGCCAAGGCTTCATAGCAAGACCTGTCTATATGCATACATACATACATACATACATACATACATACATACATGCATACATATTAAATTTTAAAAATAAGAAATGTAGGGGGCCCATAGGAGATATATAGTTTCCAAGTTGCCTCCAGAGTTTCAGAAGGGCACTTTTATGAGGGTTCTGACTGATACATGACTTTAATAAGCATTTGGGTCCCCAGACATCCTACTATGGTTTGTAGGCTTCTAGCTTGCTTTGAGAAAATTTGGACTTTCCACATACCATTAAATTCTACCCAACACTCCTTGGGAGAATAGTAAGAAATTAGAGATCTTAATGAATTGTTTGGAGAGAGCAATGGGTTTTTATTTTTATCTCCTTCCACAATTCTCATTGATATTTGAGATTCAAAAGTTCAAATGATACTTAAATTTTTCTTAACCAACAAAAGCTAAACGTGTTCCAACAAATAGAGCCATTTTCGCTTTGTGTCCTTCTTTGTCTTCTCTCTTCTTAGTTTTTTTTTCTTTACTTTATCCATCTTAGTACATGAGTCTTTACATGTTCCAGGGTGTGTGTATAGAGATCAGAAGAGAATTTTCCAAGTCTGTTCCTTCCTCTGTCTCAGGAATTGATCTCAGTGTATCAAAGTCATCGCCCTTACTCACTGAGCCATCTCACTAAACATACTCTTTTCTTTCTTCCTACCCTCCTCCATTTCCTCTTCCCTTTCTTTATTCAGTTCACAGACACACAGAAGATGCCAGAAAGTAAAGGAGGCAAAATTTTAAAGTAGTATGGGAGCTCTCAGACCCTGTTTTGATAAAGAACAGGTGCAAATCTTTGTCAAAGAAGTTTTTCTATCTCCTTCAACAGTAACATAAAGTTGTGCCATATACAGTGGTCACTGTGTTGTTGGTTGCCTTTAGGGACATAAAATACATCATTCTAAGCCCTCCTGAGTTTCTGTTAAGAAGTCCACTGTTATTGTGATGAATTTGTAACTTTAAATGTACTTTCTTTGCTCTGGATAGTCAGTGTTTTAACTGTATTATGGCATGAGGAGGTTCTTTTCTGATCTTGTCTGTTTGGTATTTTAAAGGTCTCTGGTATCTGGAAAGAAATCACTTTCCCTAGATTTGGGTAACTTCCCACTATGATATGCTGAAATGTTTTTCTATGCCTTTAACATAAACTTCTTCACCTTCTATGCTTAGAATTGGTAGCTCCAGGAGAACCTGATAATTGCTTGGGTTTTTTGTTTGTTTTTTGTTTTTATTTCCCACTATGCTGACCTGGAACTCACAAAGGGTATTCTTGAATTGGAAGGAATCCTCCTTCATTAGACTCCCAAGTGCTAGAATTATGGCTGTGTAACACAATTTCCAACTTGAGTTTTTTAATCAATATTATTGAATATTAAGTTATACATAATAGCCTATTCAATTAGTACTGTAAAAGCAAGATATCAACATAAGAAAGAAACTAGAACCTTATCTCTCACTCTGTGAAAAAATCCATCCAAGACCTAAAATTATTAGTAGGTAGCATATAAAAAAAAAAAAAAAATTTGAAGCATAGCCCAAGAAACTTCTGAGAAGAGCTCCAGGAAATCATCTCAAATACAGACAATTGAGACTGCTACCTTTCATCATGCCAGAACACAGGATGCAGGCTGCTAGAGAAGAAAAGTCACTTGATATTGACTCAGCTCTAGACTCTGTGCTCCACTTCTAACATGCCAGGCAAGGTGTGCCCACTGGAACAAATGCGGCAATAATGCACAGGTGCAAATAAAAAGTAAAATGGTGTACATGTATGAAAATTGCACATGAAACCCATTATTCTGTATGCTGACTTAAAAAAAAAATAGAGCAGTTATTCATTTAGTCAAGAGATGCAGACCTGATATATTCATAACCATCTAGGCATGAAGTTATGATGTCATTTATCCAATTTCAACCTGTTTCCATCCCTTCACTATGCCTACATTTTCACTTACCACATGTGAGTGCTTCTGTCTGAGATGAGAATTTCTGTGCCTGCTGCTTCGAAGATTCATCTGAAACATATAGATGTAATCACCTCTGTGCATTTAGTAGCTTTCGATTCCATCAGCCATCCTCCCAATAACCATTCTTCCCTGGAATTATATATTAGGAGAAATTTTAGAAAGGCCTAGAGAGAAAAACAGTTGGGAGGTGGAGGTACTTCAAATAGACTCAACTAAGTTCCCTTTAAGTTCCCTTTTATTTTTTAACTCTCACAAAGAAGATAAATTTACTACATGGTGCAAGAGAAATCTAGAGTTCTAAAAGGCAGACAATACTGTACTACTGTTGCTCTAATCTGATATCTTCATATAACTTTTGAATCTGTCCTATGACACCTTTAATATACTTAATATAAATAAACCCTTCAAAATTCTTACTGAAAGCAATAAACACTTCCTCAACTTTACCCCTACCTAACAATTGCCTATGGTGACTTTCCTTGGCTCACGCCTGGCTTCTATTTGGTTTGATTTAAATAGCTCTGCTTTCCACACTCAACAGTATGCAGGTTTATACCATAAATTGTGTGCTCAACCTCCTTTAGAGCACAGTTACCCTCACTCAGAGCCCCACGCAAATTCAAAGGCAAAGAGATCGATATCATTGAGTGCTGATTCTACTCAGGGAGAAATGCTGCCTAAGAGATTTCCATTGCATCTTAGCTCTGTACAAGGTAAGTGGTGCTTATTTCCAACTGGAGATGAGGGACGTACTGTTCACAGGTTATGAAGTGGGCCAGAGAAAGGATAGAAATACACAGACACCAAGAAAAATAAAAAGGGAAGAGATTCCCCTTTCCCATCCCACCCCAGATCAAATTCATATTTCCTCCTCCTGTCAAGAATTTATACACACACACACACACACACACACACACACAACACACCATGGCTAAAACTGCTTGCATTAAAACAGGTCTTGTTTGTTGGTTTGGTTTGGTTTGGTTTGGTTTGGTTTGGTTTGGTTGTTTGGTTTGTTGGTTTCTTTTTTTTTTTTTTCCCCTTTGGTTTTTTGGTTTTTTGAGACAGGGTTTCTCTGTGTAGCCCTGGGTGTCTTGGAACTCACTCTGTAGACCAGCTGGCCTCGAACTCAGAGATCTGCCTGCCTCTGCCTCCCAAGTGCTGGCATTAAAGACATGAGCCAGCACTGCCCAGCAAGTCTTGTTTTTCTAAGAGCTATCTTAAACAAGAGTGTCAGAATAATAAATAAACTATGCTTGCTTAAGGCAAAAAATAAAAAATAAAAAATGCATGTAACCTTTAAGTGTGACCTAATCAGTATGTCTCTCATCCCCAAATATGAGACATGTACCTCATAAACTACCTTACAATTTCACTTATGAAATAAAACGCTTTACTACAAATAAGTAAACACACTTTTTGAGCTTTGTTTAATCTTTAAACTTGGTCATAACATTGCTTGAGCAATAGAGCCTTAGAACACACACACATACACACACACACACACAATGTTGGGAGGTAAGCCCATAAGAGACTAACACACAGACACTCTTAAAGCAGAAAAAAGTTTTATTCTGGACAGTAGCTGCAAAGGGACATTTCCCAAACCATTCAGCCTCAAGCCTTACAACCCTTTATCTTTATACACAAAAAAAAACACAACCTGGTTATCACACTTCAATTAGCAAGAAGCAGAATTTCAGAAGCCAAGAAGCAAGGTTAGTACATTTAGAGATTTTCCTGGAGTTATGGACTATGACTTTGATGGATTAAGTCTTTGTTCATGGGTTATGTCTTTGTTCCGGTTTTCACAGGTTTTGGAATCTATCTGCTAAGTTTTAAGATTAGCATGGTGACTCTAACATGGTACCAGTTGTACTAAGGTTTGGGGCCTGTTATATTCCCAATGATTCTATGGGCATGAGTCAAAACACAGACACATCTTGGGGGAGAGGGTTATATTATCTGCCAGGATTTACTTTCTACTTTATATAGTTAAGTAGACAGTTGAGCAAGCAGGGCTACTTAGGGCTAGGAGCAAAAGAATTAATGATCCAAATATAGCCTTAAGTAGAGTAGTTAACCTGGAGGACCAAGAGAACAAGGATGGATACCAGTTGTGAAACAGTTGTCAGAATCTTGGCGTTTCTTTTTTGTTGAGATTATTTCTGATCATGAATAGACTTTCTTTAATTACCCATGACTGGTTAGCATAGAAGCAACAAGTTTCTCCCCAGTGGGATATAGAGACTGCCTCCCCCTTGTTTCATGAAGAGGAGGTCCAATCCTTTACAATTCTGAAAAACAACCTCTGCTAAGAAATCTACCTGGGCTTCCAGACAGGAAATAGAATTTTCAAGACGGCTTGTGTCTATATGTACTTGAGCACTGAGTTCCTTGAAGTTTTTATTCTCCACAATTAGGGCTAAAGTTCTAACTACAGTAGAGCCAATGATGCATACCTCCACCAACTAAGGAATGATAGCAGATTCTGGCAAGAATGTTGAGAAAGAGGAACACTTCTCCATTGTTGGTGGGATTGCAAGCTAATACAACTCTTTGGAAATCAATCTGGTGGTTCCTCAGAAAATAGGATATAGTGTTACCTGAGGACCCAGCTATACCACTCCTGGACATATACCCAGAAGATGCTCGACATATAACAAGGACACATGCTCTACTATGTTCACAGCAGACTTTTTATAATATCTAGAAGCTGGAAAGAACCCAGATGTCCCTCAACAGAGGAATGGATACAGAAAATGTGGTACATTTATACAATGGAGTACTACTCAGCTATTAAAAACAATGAATTCATGAAATTCTTAGGTAAATGGATGGAACTAGAAAATATATCATCCTACCCGGCAGTGGTGGCGCATGCCTTTAATCCCAGCACTTGGGAGGCAGAGGCAAATGGATTTCTGAGTTCGAGGCCTGCCTGGTCTACAGGGTGAGTTCCAGACAGCCAAGGCACACCCTCATAGAAGCAGGAGGGGGGGATGGGGTGGGGGGTTCTGGAGGGGGGACTTGGAAAGGGAATAACATCTGAAATGTAAATAAATAAAATATCCAATAAAAAAGGAATGAGAATGGGCATGGCTTACCATGCACAGAAAAGTACAGAATCTGGATTTAGGTGGGCCCATCCCCTTCTCCATTATAGAAGAACACTCATGGTAGTATGTATACAGAGATGCAAAGAGGTGCAAACAATTCAGAAAATGACACTCAGTTAAGCCATTAATACAAGTAAGTCACATACCCTCTGAGTCCTATAAGTACACTCGAACTCCATTCCTGGAAATTAATCAGCTGTGCATGAATACAGAAATCTGGATAAGGGAGGACTATCTAGAAAGTATCTTTGTGACATTACATAGGCATCCTTTCCTTGGAGGTTTCCCAGGGTAAGCTTAGGTTGGTCCCATTACAGTTATCAAGATTGAAAATGGAGCTTATTATTTGATTAGTTCAAATCACAACATAATGTAAGAGTTATAGGCCTTACCCACAGGGAGACAAAGAACACAAAATTGTAGTAGGGCAAAGTAAGGTGAGCAGTGGCCTTGCCATAGAATATGGTGGTCTGTAGTTTTTGTAATAAATCTTTCCCAATTATTGGATAGAGGCAGTCTGGCATAACTAAGAAGAGGGTCATAATTCATTGCCCCAAGTCCACTCTATAAGAAGTCATCCACAGAAAGATAGTCTGTCCAGTGGCCTCTTGGACAGTGGTTCATTCGAGATATCACTGGTCCAACCAGCTCTTTCAGGACTGTGCAGACTGTTCCTTATTAACAGAAATCTAAGAAATTTGCCCCTACCTTTACTGTTACCCTGAGCTTCTAGGGTCACAGTGGAATGAAGTCCTACCCCCATCAGTTCTGCCACAAATAAAGGATGGGGTATCTTTCTTCCACTGTCATATTTGGGCATGCATTAGTCCAGTGTCTTTTTCCCCAATAATCACATTTCTCTTGTTCTAGCCTCTTCATTCCCATGTCTCTGGCTTCCCCTTCTGGGAACTCTTTTACTGGTATTACTGAGCACTGCCCACAAGTTATTAGGTTAATCTTTCACTTGGCTTTTCTTCTACAGAGTCATGATTATTGTTAAATCTTCTGAGCAATTTCCAATAATTGAGACCTATCCATACCCTCTGTGGTAGTTTGAAAAAGAATGGCCTCATAGTACATATATTTGAAGTCTTAGTCAACGGGAGTAGAGCTCTTTAAAAGGATTAGAAGGATTAGAGGTGTGGCTTATTAGAAGAACTGTGTCACTAGTCATGGGCTTTGGGATTTCCAAGGCTCATGCCAGGCCCAGTCTCTCCCTCTCAGTCTGTGGGTCAAAATGATGTAGCCCTCAACTACTGCTACAGAACCATGTATGGCAACCATACTTGCTGGTATGGTAACAATGGACTAAACCTCTGAAACTGTAAGCAAGTTCTCAATTAAATGTTTTCTCTTATAAAAGTTGCTGTCTTAGGGTTTCTGTTGCTGTGAAGAGACACCATGACCACAACAACTCTTATAAAGAAAGAAGTTTAATTGGGAAGGCTTTCAGTTCAACGTTTAATCCATTATCATCATGGCAAGGAGCATGGTACATGCACAAAGACAGATGGAGAAAGAGCTGAGAGTTCTACATCTTGATTGGCAGGCAACAGAAGGAGATTGATACACACTGGCCAAACTTGAGCTTATAAAACCTCAAAGCCCAACTTCACAGTGATTGACTTCCTCCAACAAAGTCAGCCTACTCTAACAAGGCCATCTGCTAATAGTGCAACTCCCTATGGCTTTCACACAATGAGTCAATGGGTCATTCCTATTCAAACCACGACAGTTCATGGTGTCATGGTGTCTGTTCATAGCAATAGAACAGTGACTAAGATATTGTGGGATAATAATGGCCAGAATAAACAGGAGAAGGATGGAGGAGAGCTTCAAGTGGGAATACTTCATCTGAGAACAGCAGATATTGGCTTCCTCCCCTCTCCCATCCTGGCACCAGAAAGTCACTGCCCCACTATCAACCCTAGTAAGAGTTTAATACCCTGACAGTTATGAGGCTTCACTCCTTGTTTTCCCTTATAAGGTTCCCCCCCCAAGGGCCCTCTATCTCCTAAGTATGCAGATGAAGTATCTTTCAACACTAATGACTTGGCCAATTATAAACAGTCACACAAACCTTGCCCAAGAGATCCTACCCACCTCTCCAAAGGCATACATGCCCCCTTTCCCTCCCCCCAAAAAACTGAACCAGTTCTCCAAAGCCTTCTCTGGTGTGTACAGAAGCCCTGCATTTTACCCACCTGCCCTGACTAAGCTTCTCTCCCTCCACTCAGTGCAGTACGTCCTCAAACATTTATAACTTTTGAAGTTTCTTTCTAATATGTATGGCCAACTGCATAGAAAAGCAATATTAGTTGCTTGCTGGTTTTCTGGTGCATCTTGGTCTATGGAAGTGAGTATCCAATAAGCCTCTCAAAGATGCTTCAGGAACCCACAGGATGATTCTTTGGGGTTCATGTATAATCTAACTCATACTAGACAGATTAGTTGATTTTCTAGCAATTGCCTCCAGTATTTCTAATAGAACCTAGAGGAAATTGTCCAGAACCTCCTTACTGGTAGAAGGGAAAATTCACTGTATTTGGGCTACATTGTGCTGAAGGAACCCTCAACCTGACCTAAAGGTGGCTTTTCTATTCTTAAGCCAGATTGTGTCTCACTCCTCTTCCATGAAGTGGATGGCCAGGAACTATCAGCAATTATCCCGTGTTGGCTGGTGGGTGTAAAAGAATCTTGAAGAGATTAATGAATACTGAGATTTTTTTCAGAGAATGGTGAGTTCTGAGTTTTCCAATTTTACAGATTATTGGTTGAAAAGGGGACATAAACCATGAAAGGAATAGAGGAGGGATCTTTGGGTCTTGGCCTTCTTAGGGCTTATCCTTTGGAGAAAGGTTTGAGGCTGCCTCTGCCTCAGGGAAATTTCTCCAAGATCACCTTTTGGCAGAGGCACTCTATATGTGTGGAGGAGAGGGAGGGACTAGGTGGAAGAGACTAACCTCTTCCCCGACCTAAGCACAACCAAGGGAAAACTACTTCCCCCTCCCTGGGTACTGTTATAGCCATACTGAAAGATATGAAGGAGGAAAGTCATCTTCCTCTGGTGAGGCTGATAAAACAAGTGGAGGTTTGGGTTTTTCTGAATGATCTGGTCAGGCCAAGAAAAGAGTTTAAGTCCTGTACCACCATTGGTCAATATAGGGATACTAGTAGACATGTCTGAGGTCTCATGTCATGTTCCAGATGGTCTAAAACTTCTGGGGATCCAGAGATCCTTCACTCAGCACTACACTTCAAAAGACAGATAAGCAGTTTCACAGAGGGTCCAGATTTTCCTAAGCAAAAAGTTGGACACCATATCCAAACCCTCCTTGAAGTATTTTAACATGCATTTCAATAGTGTCTTAGAACTTCTAACTTTTCCCATTTTATATCTGTTTCCCCAACCAACAGTTCCCCCAACAGAACTTGACATAAACACAAACAGAGGAGAAGAGAGAGACAGAGCAGGCAAAAACAACATAAAGACAAATAGAGGTGGCCACAACACAGACTTAAACCATAGCTGGTAACATCTCACACGGATCCTGACGCCAAAGTTAGGGCTGTGTTCAGCCTTTCCTAAGTGTCCTACTCAAAAATCACCACTCAAAAGACTTACCTCCAGAGGTGACAGATTCAAGTGGCTTTCTGTAATTTCCCATTTTAGGGTAAAGGCATCAGGAGCTTCTGGAGTGGTAGGGCTCTGGAATATCTCAGGGTACATACCCCCTAGAAACTTTCTGTTTTCTATGGTATCATCTCAGTGGAGATCTGAGACACCAGTGTCCTAGCATCTCAGTCTCTGGGATCTCATTGGCATATCCATAATGTTCTTAGGTAAGCACACCAGAGCGTACCACAGATTCTTAAAGCAGTAAAGAAAGTCTTCATTGCTGGCCAGTATCTATGTGGGAAATTTGCCCAAATTCTTTATTTCCAAGCCTCACAAACTTTTGTCTTTTATACACAAAAACCACATCTTGGTTATCATACTTCAGTTCGCAAAAATCAAAAGTACAGAGGTTAAAAAGCAAGGTTAATATATTTAAGGACTTTCCTGTAATTAGAGTTTAGATGTTTGATGGATTATGTCTTTGTTCCTGTTTTGGCAGGTATTATGGCCTACATGTTGGGTTTTGAGGTCATGATGGTACCTCTAACATGGCATCAATTGTGCTAAGATCTAGGGGCCTGTTACAATAGCTTAATCACCACCACCACCAATCACCATCACCACCACCCTCTCCATGCTTAAGTCTTAAGGCATAGTAGCCTTTTCTCTTACCTCTTCCTAAGGGAAAATGAATTTTTACAATTCATCCGAAATTCTATCAGGTCATAAATTAACACAGCTTCGCGGCGTGGGGCGCAGCCTTTAATCCAGCACTTGGAGCAGAGCAGCGGATTTCTGAGTCGAGGCAGCTTCCTAAGTTTCAGACAGCAGGTCACAGAGAACTGTCTGAAAAACCAAAAAAAAAAAAAAAAAAAAAAAAAAAAAAAAAAAAACCACGCTTCAAATGAAATCTAATGGTTCATGTGTGCAATCTCTCTACTCAGGAGCTTCAACATGAGTTTGGGTGCAGATTGGGCTATGTAGGAACCTCCAGGTCACTCTCTGGGCTACTCAAACTCAAAAACACAAACAAACAAACATTAAAACAAAGAAACAAACCATCACCTGAAATACCTAAGTAAGGACCTCTTACACTTTCTTTTTTGAACATCTATTTATTTATTTTATGTATATAAGTACACTGTACACTGTCGCTGTCTTAGACATGCCAGAAGAGGGCACTGGATCTCATTACAGATGGTTGTGATCCACCATGTGGTTGCTGGGACTTAGACTCAGGACCTCTGAAAAAGCAGTCAGTGCTCTTAACCACTGAGCATCTCTCCAGCCGGGACCTCTTACTCTTCAGGCTCCAACATGCAGCAACAGACTATGTCTCCCACTATCACTGATAGACCACAAGGCCACATCATTTATTAATGGCTGAATAAGGATCTAGTCTTAAGTTAAACACGGTACTTCTACCATACCATTTTCAATGAAAGGAAAATGAATCACATTTGAAGCTTGTGATAAAAGACAAAAGCATGACTCATCTCAATAAAGATGGAGGTGGGCATCCATGGACACTTGCTAAGGTGACTACCCTCAATTTCTGTGCTCCATGGCACATCTCCTGTCTATTGTCTAGGCAAATACATGTCTGACTCTGACTAAGACCATGGCAAGGATCTGCTAATTGTTCTCGATGCATGAGCCACCACATAAAGAATAGGAGACCCCATCAGGAAACACATTCGGGAGGAAAACAACTGAAGCAAGCCAGAAGACAAAGAATATCCAAGCTAGTACTAATTAAGACCCTCTTAGTTACTACAACAGACTCCCCTTTTAGATAAAGAGCCAGCACAGGGGCACTCAGCCAACAGCCCATAGAGCAGAAATAGTTCATCTCTGATGAATGCTGCCAGAGGCCTGGCCCAGAGGCATAGCAAACAGTCAGCCTGTATTGTGCAAGGACCTGGATTTTGTATAGGTTTGTATTTCATCAATTTCTACACATCCTTATCTCTACCACACAAACACACTCAGCTCTCATCTGTCTGGATCTTAGGGAGCCAGGAAATAATACACAGGGAGGAGACAGCCCAAGGACACACTAGTCTGGCATGTTACTTCCTTATCCTGCTACCATTTCCCCAAACAGTCTGTCCCTGTTTCCACCTAGATTTACCTCAGATGAAATGGTAGAAGTTTCTTTGTTTCTGTTTTACTTTAACCTTGTAATTTTAAGGCTGCTAAGCATTGCTCCTTCTGCACTATCCTCTCAAAAAAGAGTGGACATGAAAAGTCTACCTTTCCTTGAGGGATCTGAAGTTTATCATTTTACATTAGAGAAGGTGACAGCTTTTGTATTCCTAACCTTTAATTTCTCCCTAATACACTAAAACCACAATTTTCTTCTGCTTAATTTTTACTGTAAAGAAGTTTCTCTCTCTCTCTCTTCTCTCTCCTCTCTCTCTCTCTCTCCTCTCTCTCTCTCTCTCTCTCTCTGTGTGTGTGTGTGTGTGTGTATGTGTGTGTGTGTGTGTGTGTGTGTAAGTCAGAGAAAGAGAGTCACAGAATATACATGAGTACACATGTACAGGCCTATTTATTAAACTTATTTATTTATGTGTGTATATATACACACTATAACGTGTGCACAGAGACCTGAAGAAGGTACCGGTTCCCCCAGAGTTGGAGTTACTGGTGGGTATGAGCTGACTTATGTAGGTGCTGGGAACCAAAGAACCAAACTCAGGTCCTCTTCAAGAACAATATGTGCTGTTATCTGCTGAGCCATCTCTCCAGATATTATGTTACATGGGTCTCAACATAGTCAAAATTACAGTTAATTTTAAGTGTACCTGAGTCATGCTAGCCTCAACAGTGAGGCAAGAGCTGAAGACAAGGCCACAGCTATCGCCTGTAATATCCTGAGGAATTCTTTGCAAAACTCACTCATTCCTATAGGCAACCCATTATTCTTCACTTAACTGCAGCAAGGAATTCTAGAATCAGTCTGTATGGAACAGAGTTGGAGTTTAATTTAACACAGATTTAACAGGGTTAATATAAAGAAAAGTATTTAGGAAAAAAATAAGAACCACACAAAGTATATGAACTTCTCAAGAAAATAAATCAATTGCCTTCCTGATAGCCATCTTATATTTTAGATGAGTTCTGAACTTCTACGTTTAAAGACTTGCTAAGAAATTTAAAAGAGATCATAGGGCAGTTTCTGCTGTAGATTGGGTGGCTGATTATGTAACACCTTATATTGTAGATGTCACATAGAAAATCTGAATGTTTTCATAGTAAACAATATTAATAGTCTTGTTTCTGAGATTTCTAGAAAATATTTGAGAGAAATAAGACCATACTCATACTTAAGAAATAAGACACACTGTGTGTGTGTGTGTGTGTGTGTGTGTGTGTGTGTGTGTTGTGTAGAAGTCAGAAGAGGGGATCAGCAGATCTCCTGGAGCTAGAGTCATAGTTGTGAGCCACTTGACTGATGTAGGTGCTGGGAACTGAACTCAGGTTCTCTGGAAGGGCCCTCAAACACTGAGCTGTATTTCCAGCCCTATTCTAACATTCTTAATTGAAAACATCCAAATACAAGGAGTATTGTCCTCTATGTAATGAAGCTTTACAGAAAATGTTGATCATGCTGAGATTCTTTGTTCCCAGATGCCAAGAGGAACCAAATCAACAGTGAAGTTTCCTTTCCATTTCCATTTCTCCTTAACTTCCTGCCTTCCTAGCTGGCTTCAACACCGTGTACATGAATATCTAATCTCTTTGTGTAAGCTTACCTGTGCCAACTAGTAATGTGCCAATTTCTGATGAGATGTTCTTTTTAGTTCTGTATAAAATAGTACTTAATCCAATTTGATGCATTCAGTAGTCACAATATGAATATGCTGTATTGACCTGAAGAGCTTATTCAGTGTTTCAAGAGGTCTGAACTGTTTCCAATGACAACCAGAAAAATCAGCTTCCATCTCAGACTATAAAAACCTTAGCATTCATCTATATGATGAGTTCAACAGAGAGGTAGGAGGCTTATGACATTTTAATTATTGATAATTTTGGTTGTGCTGATGGGAAGACTTTTTAATAGTAGGTACTTGGAGAGGGCTTCAAGGAGAGCTGCCAAGATAATTAAAGCATCCTTATAAACTGATATGAAGACAATGCCAGGCTGTCAAAATGTCCTTTAGCCAATCTGACCCTACCTTTCTCTGGCCACTCCATGTATTCATCAAACGTTCTCAGACTTAATTGATATTGACAATGCAATAATGACAAAAACATGGTGTAGCTAGAGAAGCACATACTACTTCATAATCCTCTAAAGAGTGTGACACTCAATAATAGAATAGTTCATTTCCTGCCAACTTCCTGAAAGAGCTTCAGTCAGCTTATATGAAAACTGCAGTAAAAATAATCTATAAAATTAATATACAGTAGTAACCAGGTCTTGTCACTTAGAAATCTGAAGAAGAGAGAGTGAAGAAGTAGAAAGCTAGGCCAGCACAATTGTAAAGAGAGCCAGGATTTGTGACTACAACTGCAGCCTCCACCATGGCATGTAAATGGAATGGGGTGGGGGAAGAAAACCTCAAAATGCATGGGGATGTGGACAAATAGGAAGGGGAGGAGAGTATCCCATATGTTCAGCCTTCTCCACAGAGTTGATTTTCTCAGACTTTCAAGCATGCCATTCATAATAGATGAAAAAAAATCTAGAACTAGACTTCTGGTCTTCATGAATGCACAAGGACTCATAGTCAAGACCTTGAGACACCAATGCACATAGTACAAATCCATGTGGCTTCAAAGCAAAGGTTTCTTCTGCTCAAATTTTCCAAATCGATCTAAGCAGTAAAATCAACTGTTCTGTGCAAAAATAATTCTTGGATTAATGTCACATGCCTTGTAGGTTTTCAGAAGGCAAGTATGTACAAAGCCTTATTTTTTTCTTTGGTCTTATTATCAGAACATCTTTACATACATGATAAAAAAAAAAAAAGATACATAAGCACTCCCAGTGACCACACCCTTTGTAAATATGAATATGTTATTTCTCTGAGTAAATATGTTATTTACCTCTAACATGGAAAGTATGCAAAAATGAGAGCTTCATTACAAATGCAATGATCTCTACTCATTGATTTTGTAATTGATCAAAAGCGAAATTTGGATGAGTCATTTTTTTGTGCAATGTCTGGCTAAGGGACAAGCTTTAACAGGAAAGAAAACTCAGTCCCTGAAGGGGTTTACAACTCCATAGGAAGAACAAGAATATCAACCAACCAGATCTCCCAGAGCTCCCAGGGACTAAACCACCAAGGACCATGTGGACCAAGGAGTACACATGGAGAGACCCATGGCTCCAGCCGCATATGTAGCAGAAAATAGCCTTGTCTGGCATCAGTGGGAAGAAAGGCCCTTGGTTCCATGAAGGCTCGATGCCCCAATGTAGGGGAATGCCAGGGCAGTGAGGTAGGAGTGGGTGGATGTGTAAGGGAGGACCCTCATAGAAGCAGTGGGAGTGAGAATGTGATAGGGGTGTTTCGGAGGGGAAAGTGGGAAAGAGGATATTATTTGAAATATAAATAAATAAAATAGCTGTGAGGCCTTTGGCAGTTTTTTTCACATCCAAAAACTTCAGAAAAGGAAGAGCAGTTCACACCTAGCTTTCTGGGATAGTGAAAGGACTCAGAGCTAAGTCCCTGACAGAGGTCTGACAGAGTGTTTTCTGCCTGTAAACTAACACATTTCCTTCTCTTCTCAAGTTTGGGTTTAGTAAGATAAGATGATCATTATTTTACTAAAATAAGATTCACTTCTATTTCAATAGGAGAGTAAAGAGCATATTAAACAAAAATAGATGACACCATGCTAGTATTGGATGAACCTGGCTGAAGCCAGCACATCATACAATTTTGTTCTTCTTTTATGTATATTCCAGTGTTTTTGTAATAAAAAGTAAGTCTTTAATTTCCATAGTTAGAATACCTAAAGGGCACATTTGCTAACAGAAAATTACTAAGACCAAGGCTGAGGATGTAGCTCAGCTGTAGAGCACCTGCTTAATTTGTGTGAGATCCTGAGTTTGATCCCAAGTACAATGAAAAGGGGGCCATGGAGATGCCTCTGTCTGTAAGGGACTTGCCATGGAAATATGAGGACCCGGTTGCAGATTCTCAGCACACAGGTTTAAAAAAAAGCTCAGTGAGGGCACATAAGTCCCAGGACTTGCAAGATAGGAGACAAGAGTCTCCCTGAACCTTTCTGACCAGATAGTCAGATAGTCTAGCCAATTGTTGAGCTCCAGGTCCAGTGTGAGACTCAGTTTCAGAAGAAATAGGTAAATAGGCTAGTGAGATGATTTTGTAGATAAAGCCACTTTCTGCCAAGCCTGACAACCTGGCTTCTATCCCTGGAACCCAACTGGGAGTGGAAAGAGAGAAGGAGTTCCTAAAATGAATCTTCTGACTATCATATATGTACCAAGTTACACATAGATAGATAGATAGATAGATAGATAGATAGATACATACATACATACATACATACATAGATACATACATAGATACATAGATACATAAATAGATACATAGATACATAGATAGATAGATACATAGATAGAAGATAGATAGATAGACAGATAGCACAACACAGCCATTCCACATATGTGGTAGTGAGTACAAGACCAGTATAAGCCAGGAAAAATCCCACCATGGAGTTGAGAAGGAGAAAATGAACTCCCACTAGCTGAGAAGCTACTAGTATTTGATAGATTCTGAGAGAGTAAGAGTCAATTTTCTGTGATAATTTGTTTACTGGTAGGTTGGACACACTTCTGTGCAGGCTCCAAAGAACAGTTGGGCAACACAAAATGGAGAGGGGAGAAGGAGAAGGAGGAGGAGGAGGAGGAGGAGGAGGAAGGAGGAGGAGGAGGAGGAGGAGGAGGAGGAGGAGGAACAAGAAGAACAAGAAGTAGGAGGAGGAGGAAAAAGAAGAAGAACAAGAAGGACAAGAACAAGAAGAACAAGAACAAGAAAAACAAGAACAAGAAGAAGAACAAAAAACAAGAACAAGAAGAACAAGAACTGTTAACTAAGCACTAAGCTAAGGTGCACACAAGTCATAAATTCTGCAATTCACACAATTATGTTTCTTACATAATTGGCTGGCAATATCTGCCACCAGCTAAATTATTTTATGAAACTAAGTCATCTTCAGAATTGGTGGTATTTTTCACAACTAATTACAGCTAAACAACAAAAAAAGTTTCTAACCACTTATCAGACTGCAGGCACAAAAGAGCTTTCAGTATTTATTACCAACTCAACTTACCCTATTTCATGTCATTTTTGTAGATAGAAGTCATATAAGATTTACTCAAAGCATTTTTAGGCAACAATATTTCTTCTTTAAATTGCCCAAAAATTCTCCTGTTTTTCTTTTCCCTTGTAGACAAGACTGAAATGGAGAGATGGATGGATCTAGTCCCTTAATCTTTGATTCCAAGGCTTGGTTGAATGCTATCTTTCCTTTTTTTCTTTTCTTTCTTTTTTTTTTTTTTGTTTTGTTTTGTTTTTTGTTTGTTTGTGTGTTTTGAGACAGGGTTTCTCTGTGTATTCCTGGAACTCACTCTATAGACCAGACTGGACTCAGACTCAGAAATCCATCTGCTTCTGCTTCCTGACTGCTGCCAACAGTAGTGTGCATATGCATGTGTGAATTCGTGTGTGTGTGTGTGTGTGTGTGTGTGTGTGTGTGTGTGTGTGTGTGTGATCATTTCCTTCCTTCCAGCCCTTCTAATGTCCCAGTTGCTCCCACTCACGGAAGCATTCATGATCTCTTTTTCTTTGCTATTTTACCCACACACCCACACATGTTCAGTCCATTTATTCCTATTTGTATATGTATAATTTCAAAACTAACTAATTGGCATTAAATAACCTATTACGGAGCTCATCTCATCCCTGGGAATGACTGTTTCTTCTGCTTTCAGCATTCCTTAGTTACTTGTGGTTGTTTGTTTGGGAGACATGGGGACACGATGAAATTTCCTCCCTCCATGCTAGCATGACTATCAGTGGTGTCCTTGCTGTGGTCTTGTTTTAGCAGCCATATGGTGGAGGTTTCACTATGATACATCCATGTCGTTTCTCTTCTTTATGAGAGCTACAGTTTCAGAGCTGATTTTTTTCTGGACCTTTGGCTCTTAGAATGCTTCTGTTACCTTTTTCACAATGTTTTGTGAGGCTTAGGTGAAGGAATTATATTGTAGCTGTATCCTTTGGTCCTGGACACTCATGATCTGTTGTTCTCTACATTTTGATCAGTTGTAGCTTTTGGTAATGTTCTCCATCTGCTGCAAAAAGAAATCTCTTTGATAAAGGGTGAACATTATACTTTTCTGTAGGCAAGTATTTAGAATGCTGTTAAGAACTATTCTGGTCTAGTAAAGTGGTGGTAGCAGATTCTCAGTATCTCTTGTACAGTACAGTTTCCTCCTGTAGAACACATGCCACCAAGATATGAATGCCATTACTGTACTCTTAGGGATAGCTTACCACACTGGACCTCTGTACATCATTCTAGAAGCCTCATGCTAATTTCAGTAACTACACTGCTACTAATAATATGCCTCACACCTGGGTTTTCCCTGCTGCCTGTCCTATACTCTCGAAACTCTTTGCTATCTAGAAAAAAAGGTTATATGTTTGTTGTTTTCACTTCTAGATTTCTACTTCAGATAGGTAAGACTGGTTTGAACTGGTTCCCCAGCCAAGCTGACTGTACTGTGTGCTCCCTCACATTTTACATGTGTAACAACTTTCCTAATTTGGGATGGCAAGAAAATGAGGAAAAGACAAGTAAAACTAGACTGTAAAGCTGGAATCAGATGGGGCTCCAGTAGGGTTTTACTACCACCAAAACCCCCAAGCCCTGGTGTGTTTATTTAGTACAACAGAGGAAGGGGGTTAGCTAGCCTGGGTAGCAGGTCTCTGTAGACATGAAATCTCTGGCTGTGAACATATGGGAATATGGAAGCTGTAGTTGCTAGTCTTTGTACACACTGATCAATTGTTCATAAACACTCATATCCGGACCCAAAGGGAAGTTTTGCCATTCTTCTTGAGCCTAATCTGGATAAGGCTTTGCTACTTTTGTGAGGCTAAAACATTGGAGTCCTCAGCATGGCCATGTACTAAGGACTCACTCAACACTTCCTGAACTCACTACACTAGCCTACAGTCGCAGTTATCTATAAATGTCTATTGGCTTTTAGGGTACAAAATTCCCTTTAAAGTAATGACTACTGTTATAGACTTAACTTATGTCCCTCCAAATTTTGTTATTGAAACAATAAGCCCTAATGTGATGCTATGACATTGGAGCCTTAGGGAAATAAAAGCAGTAAATGAGGTCATAAGGTCAGATCTGATGAAATGAATGCCCTTATATGAAGAGACACCAGAGTCCTACTGCCTCTACATACACAAAGACAGTTCCTGAACAATAAGCAAGTGGGTATGTCCATGTGGTGGTTTGAATAAGAATGGCCCACATAGGCTCATATATTGCCCACATAGGCTCATATATTTGAATTCCTAGTCACCAGGGAATGGTAGTACTTGAGAAAGATTAGAAGGTATGGCCTTATTGGAAGAAATATGTCACAGGGAATGGGCTTTGAGATTTCAAATGTTCAAGCCAGACCCAGTCTCTCTCTCTCTCTCTCTCTCTCTCTCTCTCTCTCTCTCTCTCTCTCTCCACCTGATGCATGCAGATCTGGATGTAGAACTCCCAACTACTTCGCCAGTACCTTGTCTGCCTGTGTGCTGCTTTTCTCCTCACTGAGAAGAAAGAGGACTAAACTTCTGGAAGCCAGCCCCAATTCAATGTGTTTTTCTATAAACGGTACCATGGTCATGGTGTCTCTTCACAACACTGGCTAAAGCAGTCTCTAAAAAACAAGACAAGAGTCTGCAGAATGAAGCCTTCCTGGCTAGTGAATCGGGCACTTAAAAAGCTGCTTCTGCTGAAATGAACTAGCTCCTCACACGGGCCAATATCTCTGTCTTCATTTTAACTGTGTCTCATGTGCTTTATATGAAGATAAATAGGTAGTCGTTGTTCTGAACTTGTAGTCACCTTGGATTCCAGTTAGATTCCAGGAAGAATAAATGATTAGAGGACAGACTACCACCACCACCATCACCACCACTCATAAAAACAATCATCAATAAAGATAAGGCTACAGTCCACTTTCAGTCATTCTCAGATTAACAACTTAATAACCACCTTTCGGGACACAGCAGAGTTGAGACAATGATGTCTTTTTTTTTTTTAATTTATTTATTTATTTAAATCACATTATAATTTACTTATTTACACAGGGGTTATAAACACAAAAAGGCAGAATGTGGGGAAGGGAATGGCACTGGAGCATAGGTGTTCAGGGGGAGTACAGATACCTTTCAGAACAGGGTATCAGCTGGGTGTAGGTTCAGAGGACAGGTCACTATGACTCTGCCTATGATTCAATTGTCCTTATCTAAGTTGGTACTGTCCCCTGAGGCTGCCTATTTATAAGACCTATGACTACTTGGGCTGGTAAATTTCCACAGAAGCCGCCTGTTTACAATAGCTTATAGCCTGCTGTTTCAGTGTTTTTCCACAGAGACCCAAGACTTTGTGTTAGCATGCATGTATGTCAGGACTATTGCTGACTTTAGGCCTATGGCTGATTTTAGGCCTTTAGTGTATATGTAGGACTGCTCCTGATATCTCCTCCCTTCTCTAAGTATAGATTCTATTCTTGCGAAGGCAGGGATAGAGGCCTGACCTCCAATAATTGAAGGGGACCTTGTAATGGCTCAGGTCCTCCTGTCGTTGTCCAGTGAGGAATGTAGGCCATACCCATCCTGATGAGACAATGATGTCTTAATGGTGGGCTAGAAAACACCTTAACTAGAATGACTTAATTCTGCAAACTTCTTGAATTCTATTTGAATATAAACCTAATGTCAGTGCCTACAAAGAGATGGACCCCTTTATTTCCTGATGTGGCCACAATAAATAAATCTTTTTCTTCTCTGCATTTTCATTTCTTCTTGTGGTCTGTCCTAACTTGTTATCAGAGCTCCAGTTTTTAATCCTGAAACTTTGGTAACTGCAGATCTTGATCTTGCCTACCCTCAAAGCTATGAGAAATAAATTGTTCTTTTCTATGGTGTTTTGCTGATGAAACCTAAACTGACTACAATAATCATGTCTCCTGTGCCTCTACATCTTTCTTCACATGATACAGTGCCTGGCACATAAGGGTTAAAAGTTGGCATCGAATGAATGTGCTGCCCATACTGCATACTGTCTAATGAAAAAACAGACACATAGTATTTTTGTACCATCAATATTATTCTTAACTTTAATTGCTGTCTGTCTAAATAAGGACTTCAATGCATATTTATATTTCTCAATGAGACCTTTCTGTCTGTCTTTTCTTCTCTTCTGAGAAATGTATTCCTTCAAGGATAAGCTCATTCCATTTCAGTTGCCATGAATTCCTTTTTTCATTTGTTTATTTGTTCTAATTTTTCAATTTTTCAATTTTATTATTTTGTTGAAGAATAAGGAGAGTATTTTGTGTGAGAGTATGGGCATGCATATGTGATAGTCAGGGAACAACATTTAGGGATCTATTATCCCCTTCCACCTTTATGTTGGTTCTGGGTATCAAATTCAGGTCATCAATCTTGCATGGAAAAGTGTAGAGGTTTTGTGTGGTTCTTCCTCACAGCCCCACGCTCCCAGAAATAAGACTCTGACTCAAAATCTATTTACAAATACCTTGGCCATAAGGTTAGGCTTTTCTCTTATTAGATCATAACTTAAATTATTCCATTTATTCTAATCTACATTCTGCCATGTGTTTGGTTACATGAGCCCAGGTACCATGTATCAGTCTCATCACATCTTCCTGGGCAAATCTCCCATACCTAGGTCTATCCCAGAACTCTTTCTGCCTCTCAGATGTCCCATCTTCCATTCTACCCTTTCCTATAGGCCATAGGTTTCTACTTGACAGATGATGCATCCATACAATATATAAGATAATCTCTGTACAGAAAACACTTTTACCCACTGAGCCATTATGTGGCCTTTTCTGTTGTTGTTGTTGTTGTTGTTGTTGCTTTTTTGGGATAGGGTCTCACTCTATCACTCTAGCTGATCTTGAATTCACCTAAATCCTCCTTTCTCAAGATCCTGATTACTATATTATAGGCATAAATGGCCGACCACACCTGATTATAATTATCCTATGTGTAATACTGGAGATTAAACATAGGGAGTCATAAATGCTAAGCTATAAGCTATAACCTCTCTCTGACTTTTATTTCAGTGCTACCAGTGTGGGGAACTAAACCCAGAATCTTGTGTATGCTAGGCAAGTGCTCTGCTACTGAGCCACATCTCTAGCCCTGCATTTTATGATTTCTTTCTCATTGGCCAGGAGAATCATTAAGGAAGGAAGTTCCAATGGTTTTTGAGCAGTTGCGTGTTTGCTTGTTTGTTTGATTGATTGGTTGATTTACTGTTGATTTTGTCTTTATCAAAATAAGCAAATATGCAAAGGGCCTCTGGTGATTTACTGAGGGCACATTATTTTTAATAAATGTTAAAGGTCCTTTGGGAATTAGGGGGGATAATGAGAACATAAAGTGAATCCAAGGGATTTGACTCATGTCTGAGACCAGCTACTTCCTACCAAAAATATATGGAGAAAAAAAACCAAGGGCTTTTCTTGGGCTTGGACTCCAAAAGCCAATATATAATAATAGCTGGCTTAAGCTGGAAAGCATCCATAAGCCTGAAGCCAAAGTTGACTCACCCCAAAGTCTCAGAAGGCTTTGCCTTATAAAATATTTATTACTTCAAAAGGAAATAATAATAAAATATATAGTATACATCAGCTGACAAACAAATGGTTAAATTAACATAAAACATTAATATATATCTCTTGGTGTTATATTAAAGGGCATAATATCATTTCTTTGGTTTGCTTAACAAAATACCTGATCTCAATAAGATCATAAGAAAATATAAAACTTAAACCAGTCATGGGCTACTTCCATGAATGGGCTCACAGTAAATTCCCCAAGATATCAAGGTCATAAAGGCAAAAACAGACTAAGCATTGATAAAAATAGAATTCACTAAAGAAGCAAAACCACTAGCTGCAAATATTATGTCACCCTGGATAAATAATAGGACACTGGTGGAATAAATGGAAGATTGTAGCAAGATCAAAGCTAGTTAACACTGTTATATCTCCCTTATTTTTCCAGTTTAAATCATTATGGCAATGTTAACATTATAAAAACTTCAATAAAAGGCAAAAGTAGCTCTTTCAAATTTTTAATAGAAAAGGTTTTGGTTTTTATTTTACTTTCTTTTTCTGGCAGAGTAATTTCCCTAGTATGAATAAACACTATTTTAGTGAAGTTTGGGGTTTTGAAAACTTGCAGGGCCGGGCAGTGGTGGCACATGCCTTTAATCCCAGCACTTGGGAGGCAGAGGCAAGAGGATTTCTGAGTTCAAGGCCAGCCTGGTCTACAGAGTGAGTTCCAGGACAGCCAGGGCTACACAGAGAAACCCTGTCTCGGAAAAAAAAAAAAGAAAAGAAAACTTGTAGGAGAGAAATCTTTAGTACCTCCCAATATGACTGCAAAATTCCAAGTAGGGTAAAGATTAAGTCAAACAAACACAGAATATCTCCTTCCTAGGAATGTCTTACTCTCCCACAGTACTGGTTTAGAAGTCTGAGGTTCTTTTTTTTTCCAGGTAAACAAATTATAATATGATTTCTTATGCACAGTGTATTATGATAGTATAATATGCATCATATAAGTGGAGAAAGAAAGTATAGGGATTTGGGGTGTGTGTGTGTGTGTGTGTGTGTGTGTGTGCGTGCATGTAATGTATACATGGATGTGATGCATGTTTGCATGACATCAAGTGTCTTCCTCCATTGCGCTCCACTTAACTGAAGCAGGCTCTCTCACTGGCCTCAAAGCTCAGAGTTTCCTCTCTGCCTCCTGTGAGAATTGCAAGCAGGACACTTAGCTTTTATGTGGATGCTGGGGATCCAAACTCTGGTCCTCATGCGTAGTGTGTGCTTTATCCACTGAGCCATTCCACAGCCAGGAAGTATAATCACTGTAATTCGCTAAAGAAATTATAATGTAAACACCTCATAGAATACTCTGTAGCTGCTGATTATGTATTTTTAATTACTATATTATATATTATATTTATTATATTATAATGTGCATATAAAATAATGGGCTTCATATAGCGTTTTCTTTTTTCTTTTTTTATTCTTCTCTCATACATTACATCCCGTCTGCAGTTACTCCTCCCTTTTCTCCTCCCCAGTCTCCCACACACACCTCCCCTCTCCCCCAGATACACAACCCACCCCCACACACTGGCCTCTGCTCAGAAAATAGCAAGGGAAATCAACCAAACACTGCATAACAAGCTACAATAAGACCAGGCATATACCATCTCACCAAGGCTGGGTGAGGCAACCCAGATGGAGAGGAAGAGTCCCACAAGAAGGCTAAACAGTTAGAGATAGTCCCCGCTCTTATGGTTAGAAATCGCAAAGGTACACCAAGCTACTCAGCCATAACGTGTATGCAGACGATCTAGATCAGACCCCTACAGGCTCCCTGATCTCTGCGAGCTCCCATGAGTCCGGGTCAGTTGATTCTGTGGGCCATATTCTTTCGGTGTTCACGATAATGCTTCCTCTGGTTCCTCTAATGCTTCCTCCACCTCCTCAACAGGACTCCCAAGATACGCTTAATATTTGGCTGTGGGGATTCTTTACCTGCTCCCATTAGTTGCTAACTGAAGTCCCTCTGGTCTCTCTGATGACTATTTTGCTGGCCACTGGTCCCAGAAGACTGCAAGCAGGACAAACTATAGGTCAAAGGTTTTGTGACTAGATTTGTGTACCCTTGATTTGAGACTTTGCCTAATTACAGATAATCTCCAGTTCAGGCCCCATGTTCCCCTGTGGGGCGGTGGGCTGCGGGAAGCAGCTGGGTGCCTGGTTGAGCAAGTCTTGAACCCCGGACCTTTTTCAGGACGGCAGGTGTTCGGCTCTGCCCCCAGGCCCTGGTTCTTCTCATTCAGCTTCAGCCCTCCACATTCCCTCCCACAGAGAGGTTCGTGGCCACTGGTCACGTAGGCATAGCACCATCATGCAGATGAGGCATTCCCAAGCCCTCAGTCCAAGCCAATAAGGGGTTACCTGCTGCCCACCTGCGCCTGACCTTAACCCACCTCAAACTGTATATATTTGGGGGGCCTGATTCAAGTAAAGGCGCACACAAGATCCACTCCGGTGTCTGGGAGCTTTTCTTGCGGGATTCCCCCCTCGCCAGCCAGCTGATGCCTCACTGAGGTGCCTCGGAGCTGTAACACTTTGGAGCTGTAACACTTCCCTCTCCCGCAGCCACCGCTGGCGGCAGAGGCAAAGCAGGCATCGGCCAGGCTTCCCCTGCCAGCACTCTCCAGATCACTCACAGGCAGAGACAGCCGTCGTTGCACCCGCCTTCGTTCGCACCTGCCTTCGGTGACCATCGTGGGACCAGACTGGGCCGGTCCTACATTCCCATTAATAGGAGTTTTTGTAAGGATTACTCTGGTAGATTCCATGGAGTTTTAATTGCACTAAGTTTCTACAGACACCCCCCCCAATTCCAGTCATTTCTCCCAGTATTTTTTCCCTCTCTCCACCTGATCCCTCCTGTTCTCAACCCCACCTGTGTAGTAGAAAAATTATTAAAAATAAATCCCAACGGCAGCACATTCTTTGCTACCCACTCTAATGTTCTGGGTTCCCAAATGAAAGACACACACACATATATACACACCCTTTATATCTTGATATGTCTTAATTAGCTCACTGACTGAGCCACTTCCTAACCTCCACATGACTAATCCACCTCCCTCCAATAATCCTTACTTATTACTTACTAAATCCTATGTTCCATCTTGGCTGCCCAGGGCCAAGTTCGGCAGCCCTCTTTGACCGGTATCTCCCAGCTCCTACATGGCACCTATGCTCTCTGTTCCTCACCTTCTCAGGTGTGGCATCTCATCTCCTCCACCTCTCTCAGCAAGTTGGATCTTTTCTTCCCCCTCCTTCCTCTCTCTCTCTCTCTAGAGCCTGGGAATCCTAAGTCCCGTCTCTGTCTACCCTGCCCAACCAATGGTTATCGGCATCGTTATTTACCAATCAGAACCAACTGGGGCAGGGTTGCAGAGTGTCTATGTGTGTACACTCCTGCAAGCAGTTTGGGGGGACACAAATTAACATAAGAATACAAGCCACTACACACCTGCTCTCAGTCTACCTGTGTCATCTATTCTACTTTCCCTTCCCAGGAAGATCCTTGTGTCCCCCCTTAAGCCTTCCTGGTTATTGACCCTCTCTGGGTCTTTGGATTGTAGTATAATTAACCTTTACTTTTCAGCTAATAGCCACTTATAAGTGCCTATTATATACCATGTTTGTTTTTCTGAGTGAGTTACCTCATTCAGGATAATTTTCTTCGAGTTTCATCCATTTGCCTACAAATTTCATCATGTCAATGTTTTTAACAGCTGAGGAGAACTTTGGCCCGACCTGCTGGCCCTAGTAATTCGTGAGAGTGAGGAGGACCACAATCCGGAAAAGAATGGGTGAGAGAGAGAAAGGACTCAAGGAAGCAATTGCTTGTCAAGAATCGTGTATTTGAGCAGGAAGCGCCTTTTTATAATATGTTTTACAAGGGGAGGGGGTAAGAGGGGCCAGGTGGTGGAAAAATACAGAATCTTCTCGGCCTATGCCCTGGAACATTTTGTGGTCTACCTGCTTTTCTCAGAAGACACACTGCTTTTTCTATCTGTAGCTGCCAAGCAGGATCTTGTGGTTGCCAGGCTGCAGGGAGCGTTGTGCAGGTGGAGAAAGGTAGAGGGTGAGGGTAAGGGGCGAGGGTCCTGGCTTCTGACAGAACTGCATTGTGTAAATGTACCACATTATTTTATTCATTCTTCTGTTGAGGAACATTTAAGTTCCAGTTTCTGACTATTATGAAGTTGCTATGAACATAGTTAAGCAAGTGTCCTTGAAATGGGATAAAGTGTTCTTTGGGTATATGATTGGGAGAGGTTTAGTTATGTCTTGCCAATTTCCAAGAAACTGCCATATTGATTTCCAAAATGGCTGTACAAGTTTGCTCTACTTCCAACACTGGAAGACTATTCCCCTTGTTCCACATCCTAGAAAGCATAAGCTCTCACTTGCTGTTTGGATCTTAGCCATTCTGATGGGTATAAGATGGAATCCCAGAGTCATTCTTATTTGCATTTCCCTAATGACTATGGATACTGAACATTTTTTTATGTGATTCTTAATCATTTGAGATTCCTCTATGAGAATTCTCTGTTTAGATCTGTACCTCATTTTAACTAGATTATTTGATTTGTGAATGTCTAATTTCTTGAATTCTTTATATATTTTAAGATTAGCCCTCTGTCAGATGTGGAGGTGATGAAAATATTTTCCTTCTCTGTGGGCTGCCATTTTGTCCTATTGACAGTGCCCTTTAGCTTAACAAAGCTTTTCAGTTTTATAAGGTTCTATTTATTAGTAATTGATCTTAGTGCCTGTGCTATCAATGTTCTGTTTAGGAAGTTGCCTCCTGTGTCAATGCATTCAAGGCTATTCCCCACTTTCTCTTCTATCAAGTTCAGTATATCTGGGTTTTTGTTGAGGTCATTGATCCACATGGACTTAAGTTTTGTGCATGGTGATAGATATGCATCTATTTGCATTCTTCTACATGCCAACTTCCAGTAAGATGAACACCATTTGTTGAAGATGCTTTCTGTTTTCCAATGCTTATCTTTGGCTTCTTTATAAAAAGAAATCAGGTGTCCATAGGTGTGTGAATTTACAACTTGGCTTTAATTTGATTCCATTTATCAACATGTCTGTTTTCATGCCAATACCATGTGATTTTTTTTTTTTTTTTATTACTATGGCTCTGCAGTACAACTTGAAATCAAGGAAGGTAATATCTCCAGAAGCTCTTTTCTTGTACAGGATTGGTTTAACTATTCTGAATTTGTTGTTTTTCCAATTTAAGTTGAGTATTGTTCTTTTGAGATCTATAAAATAAAATGCATTTGAATTTTAATGGAGATTTCATTGAGTCTGTAGATTGCTTTTGGTAGGATGGCCATTTTTACTATATTAATCTTAACAAACCATGACTGCTGTTCTCATGCAGTTTCATCCATGAGACAGAGATCTTCCCATCTTCTAATACCTTCCTCAATTTCCTTCTTCAGAGACTTGAAGTTTTTATTATGTAGATCTTGCACTTACTTGGTTAGAAATATTTTATATACGTTATGACTATTGTGAGTGATGCTGTTTTCCTGATTTCTTTCTCAGTCCATTTGTCATTTATATATAAGAATAATACTGAATTATTTTGGTTAATCATGTATCCAGCCACATCACTGAGGATGTTTGTCAGCTGTAAGAGTTACCTGGTAGAATTTTAGGGGTCACTTATCATATCATATGCAAATACCAATGCTATGACTTCTTCCTTTCCAAGTTTTACCTCCATGATCTCATTCAACTGTCTTATTACTCTAGCTAGAATTTCAAGTTCTACATTGAGTAAATATGGAGAGAATGGAGAATCATGTCTTGTCCCTGATTTTAGTGGAATTGCTGAGTTTCTCTCCATTTAATTTTATATTGGCTATAGACTTGCTGTGAATTGCCTTTATTATCTTTAGGTATGTCCCTTATGTCTCTGATTTTTCCGTGACTTTTAACATGAAGTTGGAGTTTGTCAAAGGTTTTTTTTTCAGCATTTAATGAGATGATCATTTGGGGGATTTTTGTTTTTGTTTTATTTTGTTTGTTTTTTCAGTTTGTTTATACAGTGGATTATATTGACAGATTTTCATATGTTGAACTACCCCTGCATCTCTGGAATGAAGACTACTTGATTATGGTAGATGATTTTTTTCTTTGATGAGTTCTTGGATTCAGTTTCTGAATATTTTATTGAGTACTTTAGCTCTGTTGGAATATACAGGTCTTGCTGTCATAGAATAGCTGGGCTTTGGTGGCTCCATATTACCATAGCTGTTAATGATTGTGTTTTTTACTGACATTTAGGCATCTGGGTTTGGGATAATTATACATCTAGGTGCTGATATCTGAGTTTGTCTTTGTTGGATGGGTGATTTGTTTTGTTATTTTTGTTTCCCTTTTTGGTCTTCTGGTCTTGTGGCTTGAATTTCTGGCAGCTGGCATGACCTCTAATCCAGTATGGAGTTTCTTCCAAGTTGGGTGGTGAATTTCTGGTAGCTCACTAGACCTTGGATGCAGCAGGTGGTCTCTGCCTAGTTGAAGGGAGTGGAATACACAATGAGAAGGGTAGTGGGGATGGGGCACCAAGTAAGTAAAAGTACTCTACTGGTGGGCTACTTATCTATGGTTCTGGCAACCAGTGTGGCACCAAGCCCAGCAGGGAGTCTCAGCTTAAGTTTACCTATCTATTTTTCTGGCTTTCTTGTCCTGTACCTGTATTTCAAACTGTTGTGGTCTGCATCAGTTCTTCTGACTGGTAAGGCCTGCTTCTGGACAACAGTAATCTGTCCCAGCTGGGGCCTAGGGCACAGCTGCAGGAAGGTATGGCAGTGGGAAGGGATGGAGGTCTGAAATGGATCTTTGGGATTGGGTCAGTTCAGCTGGCAGGCAGGTCACTCACCTCTTCTGACTGCTGTGGCTTGCACCTGAGCAGCAGTGGATCTTTTCTTAATATAATTTAGCCATAATCACCAGACATGAAAGAGCATCTTTGTTGTGGATAGCCTCAGCCTTGTATTTTGATCCTAGTTCCACCCTCCTGGGAGGGGCTGCAGAGGATGATTGAATCAATGTTGTGGATAGCCTCAGCCTTGTATTTTGATCCTAGTTCCCAGTGGATAGCCTCAGCCTTGTATTTTGATCCTAGTTCCACCCTTCTGGGAGGAGCTGCAGAGGATGATTGAATCTGTACACAGGTGACATCTTGTAAACCTTCTGTCCAATTAAAACCTGTAAAATAAAGGCTAGAGCCAGAGATTGGGCAGTAGAAGAGGAAGCCGAGAAAAAGGCTTAGGGAAGAAGAGAGTGAAAGGAATTCTATATAAAAGGAGGAGAAGGAGAAGAACTAGAAGCAGGAAGAAGCAGGCAGAAGGAAGCTGGAGATAGAAGGAAACCTACTACGGAGGAGCCGGAGCTCGGAGGACAAGGATGTGGCCTGGGATAACCACAAGTTATAAGGAACCTCATAGCCGGGGATTAGAGTAGTGTAGCAGTAAACCTGCCCAATCCAGGCATGCAATTTATACTATAATTATTGAGTTGTGTTTTCCTTTACTCCTTCGGGTAGGAGATCTTACAGCGACAAATTTGGGGGTTAAATAATTTCTTCTACTACAAATTGGCGCCCAACACCAGAGGCTGATTTAAACAACTTCTACTACACATCTTAGAGAAAACAATAACAAGATGATAACACAATGGTTTGACTGACTTGAATAATTACTGTAAAGAACCCAAAAATTATTATTTGATGAGACAGAAGATGACTCAACCATTGAGAGCTGTGGGAAAAACTGGCGGGCCGCAGCAGCAGGCCCCAGGCCCACGCGGCATCTTACCGGAGGAAGGTCCCAGGTTCCAATGGCTGGAGGCTTTGGTGGCGGCAGCCCAGCAGACCCCAATGAAAGGAGGAAGTCCTTGGTTCCAAAAGGATTTATTGTCATGGCGGATGGTGGATGGATCTGGATGTACCCCCCCAAACTCAGGGCAGACCTGAGTTAAATAGGGAGGGAGAAGTAGGAAGGGTCTAGGGAGGAATACTTAATTGGCTCCGCCCTCTGACCTTCATTAGTATGTAAATCTCTAGGGCCTGAGGCCTGTAGTTACACCCTCTACCTGTGCACTTTGGGAGGGGCTGTAATGGCCTACGTGACTGAACAATGTAGGTCCATGGAGACTAGACTGCTTTTCAGGACCCTGAATTCTGGGGGCGTGGCCGAACTCCTGCCGTTTCTCCCTTGGAGTCTCAGGGTTCTAGGCCCATGCCCAGCCAAGAACCAGGATACTCTTACGCAGTCCCACAGAGAGCTATTGCTGCTCTTGCAGAAGACCCGAGTTTGATTCCTATCAATCACATCAAACAGCCCAAAACTGTCTATAATTCAAGTTTCAAGGGATCTAATACTCTCTTCTGAGCTCCTTGGACATCTGCACACAGGTGTCTCACATATGAACAAGCAGGAAAACACATATACAAATAAATAGAATTTTTAAAAAGAAAGTATACTGTGTGGTGTCTCCATGTTGAATAGTACCAGATACATCTCCTGGCACTGGGTCTCTCAAGCCTCTTAGAAGGGAAAAATATCTCTGTCATTTGGGTCCTGACCCAAGAGACAAGAATCTCTGTATGTTGATCTGTTGACTTCAGGTCTCAGTGACCTTTAAGGCTGTAGCTGCAGATTTTTACCCAGAAGTAGTGTGCTCTGCTGGATCTTGCTCAGAAGCACTTTTACAGAATAATGCTGGAAACCTTCTGGAACCTACGTTTACTAGGTGACTACTGCACAAACCCTATCTGGTCTTCCAGTAGGAACAACAGTAAGACCTGTAGAGAACAGAGAATCTTTCCAGGTCTCCTATACAGTGGAGTATCTAAGAAGTTTAGATAATACTAAAGACTTGATTGTTCTCCAAGATATCAATAGTTAAGTAAAATTTAACTTTGAAAGAGTAGAATTGGCAAGAAATCATTCTTGATACTCTACATGTAAACTGGCTATTTCATTGTGGTAGTTAGAGTGAGAATGGTCTCCAGGGGCTGCGATATTTACATGTTTAGTCATTAGTTAGTGAAACTGTTTGAAAGAATTAGAAGTATTGGAGGGTGTGTGTGGCCTTGTTGGTGGAAATCTGTCACTAGGGATGAACTTTGAGGCTTCAAAGCCCATGCCAGGTCCAGCATCTTTCTCTACCTGCTGCCTGCAAATCAAGATGTAAAGCTCTCAGCTATTGCTCTATAGCCATGTCTGTCTGCTTATCACCATGATGATCATGAACTAATGCTATAAAACTGTTATCAAGCCCCTAGTTGAATGTTTTCTCTTATAAGAATTGTCTTGGTCATGGTGTCTCTTCACAGAGACAAAGACAGTCATAATACCAATCAGAACGAAAAATGAGAGACTGTGTGGTGGTTTGAATAAGAAATACCCTCCAAAGGCTCAGATATTTAGACACTTGGCCCCAGTTAGGTGTGCTATTTGGAGAGGTTATAGGAAGCTATAGCCTTCTTGAAGGTAATACATAACTTGGGAGGGGCAGGGCTTTGGGTGTATATAGTCTGGATTCACTTCCTCCTCACACTCTGTTTTATGTTTGCACTTGAAGATGTAGCACAAAATGAATACTAAAAACTATTGATATTAGAAACCAGGTCCTAGATGTAGACACACATAATCAGTCTCATCAGGGTTGTTTGTATAGTGGAAGTTGCAGCTCCAGTGGTGGGAAGATGAAGGAATTTGAGCTACTGATCTAGAGAACATGGGAGCTCCAGCAGCAGATATCTCCAGCAGTTAAGAGTTCACACATGCCAGAGTTACTCTGCAGGAAGAGCTTGGGTCAATACAAATACAATATTTCCTAATTCACAATCCCTGCTATCCTCATTGTTGATATACCTCTCATTCAGTGTAGTTCCATGATGCATTTCTGGGATCTCCTAGAACTCTTCTCATCTACAACAGTTGATTTGATCATTGTTTTTGGTTTTTGGTTGACAGTTTCATACATTGATATAATGATCAGTCATTTTTCACCCCCTTTTGTGCTTTGATCTCTTTGCATCTCCCACAGAAACTCTTCTGGTCAAGTCCTTGTCCCACTTTCAAATCTTTGTGTGTGTGATCACTACATTTCATTTCTTACCCAAGTGTGGGTAGGAGATTGCTAAAATAAGAATGACTTCTCAGTGGGTACACCATTGAAGAAATTTGTACACATCTGCCCCCAACAACAGAGAGAAGGGTGGATCCTCATGAGCCTCTTCCATCCATGATGGACTGTTGAAGGGACCCATCTGATAGTGACCTTGTGTAGATTGCAATAGCTTTAGTGAGCTCATAAGTGCAATAGCTGTGTCTTGATCTTGTTTTGTGTTTTTGTTGTTGTTGTTGTTGTTGTTTGGTTGAGTTTTGTTTTTTGTTTTTAGTATGGAACTGAGAGCTGGAGTCTTATGATCTGCCATTTTTCTATCTATTCTTTTTGTTGTTTTGTTTCTGGTCTCACTTTTCTTTATGCTTTTGATTTTTCAGAATGTTTGTTTGTTTGTCATGGTTTTGGTTTTGGTTTTTGAGACAGGGTCTTGAGCTATAGCCCTGGCTGGTCTTGAGTTTGTAACAATCATATTTCAGCTTCCTAATTGCTGAGATTTCAGGCATGCACCCAGCCTTCAAATTATTTTCATGACATTTTTAAATCTGAAATTATTTAAAAATAAGAATTTCAAGGGCTGGAGCATATGAAAGACTGCATTAAAAAGATGTCCACCATATTTGTAAGAAGAGACACACAGAGGTTAGGAGCAGAATAAAGATTAACAGTTTACTGACTTTTACAGTGTGGTTTTAAAAGCCATCTTCAGGCATTATCTGTTCAAATACATTATTAATTATATACCTTGAAAATAATGAAAAAAATCTTTGTAAACATTAATGACTCTATAAAGAAAGTGGGAGGCAGAGAGCCATCATAGAAGAAAAAAGCAATGCCATTTAACTCCCATGATTACTAACAGAGGAGGATTCCAACATGTGCATGCATAAGTGAAACTGCTGCATTTTTAGATTTTTTATTGTATTTTAATAGTGTTTGTGTGTATACATTCACATGTAGAGGTCAGAAGATAGCTCAATCACATCCTCTAGAGCTACAATTACAGATGGTTGTAAGCTGCCTGACATAGTGCTAGAAATCAAACTCAAATCTTCCCCAAAAAATCAAGTGTTCTTATCCACTATGCCATCTCTCTAGCCACATGAGCGACTTTTTTCTCTTTATCTCATATAAGCAGGCAAATAAGGCATCTGGGATCATCCTCAGAACATATATCTGCAACCTCATGTTTGCCACATTTGCATAAGAACACAGACATCACCTTGCCAGCCAACCACTTCAAGATAAAAAGAAGCTCTGATGTGCACAGGCCTGGGAACATTTCTCTGAAATGCCCATTTGAGTTAGTAGAAACTCTTGTAACCACATCAGAAGTATGGAACTAATAGATGAAAAGCAAGAGGTCAAGCATTGGGGTCTTCACAGTTACAACTACTGTAAAGATGCTGATTAAAGTCTAGATAAATCATCTCAAAGAGGTCATCACTGAGGCCATCAGGAAAAACTTTTCAAAGAAACAGCTGTGTCAGAACTACCAGTACAGAGTCATTCTGTAACACTGGTACCCTTTCTCACCTGGGACAAATCCTATACATTCCGGACTTTCAAGAGATCTCAGTTTCTTCTCTTTATTCCTTCATGTTCAATGAGTGCTTACTACAAATCACACTGTCTGATACTCA
>JAJTUV010000994.1:0-15000 GCA_021653895.1 Mastomys natalensis | reverse complement strand
CAATAAAATTTTTTTTAAAAAATAATAAAAGAGCTTTAACACATGTGCTAACACTTGTTTGAAATCCAGATCCTGTCCCAACTTTATCTCTTGCTAACATAGCATTATAGACAACTGCAGCTAACTTCCAAATATGTCTCTGGAAGTGTCTAGAACCAGCCTTCCAAATTAAGACTGTTATTTTCATTATTGGATTGATTTCTAGACCAGTCCATAATTGAGTCTGAATAACTGGTCGCATTTAAGAAAAATACAAGAGTCACTATAACTTCTCTTTTTGATTCTCTGTTCCACAAGGTCTAAAAACTTGAGACACGGCAGCTTGCCCCATCAGGGGTATATGTAAGCAAAGGTGGGTCAGGAAAATATGTCCAATACAGCTTCCCAGTCACCACTGTCAGGACACTCAGCAAGCTCACAGGTCAGCATCATTCTTTGTCCCAGCATCAACATGTCTCACCTGTCACTCTGGCAGCCACCATGCTCCTTCAGCATCCTGCAGAAAAAACAGAAACATGCCCTCTTCCCCATATTAAATACCTACAATCCTGGGCACGTTAGAGCTTAGGGAATAAGGCTGCATACAACCACCAGGAAGCGAAGAAAGAGAGAAAGGAAATTGGGCCTACTATAGGACAAAGATCCCACAACGTATGACTCACACCTAGAAGGTGACATCATTTTTCAGCAGCGGCAGCAGCATATAGGGACAAAGTGTTCAGCACATGAACTAAGAGGGTAACATTTGTCATCTAAACCATAACATAATTCAACCATCTTTTTTCAAGATTTGAGGTTTTTTTATATTTTTATTCATTTAAACCAGTTTTGCTACCCAATATTATCATAGTGTTGAAGTCCTACTGTGCTCTTTCATAAAATGTCCAATGTGGAATCACATCCTCCCTGAACCTTTTATAATTTTTGTACTTTCTTCTGCCAACAAAGTAAAACATTTCACTTCTCCTTAAAGACAAGCTGTGGCCGGGCAGTGGTGGTGCACGTCTTTAATCCCAGCACTTGGGAGGCAGGGGCAGGCGGATTTCTGAGTTCGAGGCCAGCCTGGTCTACAGAGTGAGTTCCAGGACAGCCAGGGCTACACAGAGAATCCCTGTCTCGGGGAAAAAAAAAAAAAAAAGGACAAGCTGTGACCATGGGAGCTTTGAATATGCAGACACTTAATGCTGTTTATTTTACTAGATATGGAGTTTTTCTACCAAAAGCTCTGAACTTGTAGCAAGCATACCTATTAAATGAAAATAAAAATACTATACTTCAATTATTGTAACAGCTAACTGAAATTTAACTCATTCTTCAGTTGTAAATATAGTGAATAATTCCCAGTATTATTCACACCACGTAAGGACTATAGAAATAGGAAAGCAGCAATTTGCATGTCACATTTGGAGCGAGCCAAGTTCCCCTAAACATTTCTGCTAATTTATGCTCATTACTTTCAACTATGACAGTTTAAACATTCCACATACAGTATCCTTTAAGTATCATTAAAACCATGGTTTTTGTAGCACAATGTTCTTGAGATTTAATAATTCTATTTCAACATACTTATTTACTTATAGACCTATGTATTTATATTGGACTTTTTAAATGTTAGAATACACAAGACCCAGCCAATTCTTCAAGTTGTAAACAGCCTAAAATGGAATCACATTTTTATCAGCACAATGTATTTCAGTTAAATAAGGGAAATAACCTAAGTGTCTTTTCAGGAAGAATTAGCATCATCATGGATGGGAAAGGACAGATGAGGAAGGAAAGTAAAAGGGAAATTAGGAGACCAATGAGATGGCAAGTAAAAGTGCTTATCATGCATCATGGCAACCTAAATGTAATTCCTGGAACCACAAAAGGTAGAAAGAGAGTGTTGACTCCCTGACATTGTCCTCTGACTTCCACAGACATGCCATGATAGGTGTACCTCCATACACACACACACACACCACACACACACATCACACACACACACTATGCACACACATACACATTTACAATCATAAATGTCACTTTTAATAGTGCTTTTAAAGTTAAAAAAAGGTTAAAGTGCTTTTTAATCAAATACTTTTAAAGTATTTAATTCAAATATTTAAATTAAATTTAATATTTTGAATTAAAGTATTTAATTCAAAACATTTTTGACACAGCAACCATTAAGTCATGATGAGTTTCTCAGTAACATCATAAAGGGATAGCCAATAATTTTTTTCTTTTATTGATATTGAATTCAATAACTTAATTATTTCCATCTATATTCCTTACCTGTAAAGGGTACATTTGTCTGATGGATAGCTCGTGGTTTAGTGTATTTTTGTGATTCTAGAATTGAACCCAAGACTTTACATGTGACGAGCAAGTACTTTCTCTGCTCCTGACCTGGTGCCCAGTTCCAACAGATAATGTGTAGACAGCCATTTTGAAGCTTTTCTGCCCTTAAAGAACAGGCTATGCCTTTTCTCCCATACCCTCTAACTGGAAACCCATTTGTCCTTCCATGAGTACCTTAGTACTGATTCAAAGGATCTTAGGTGATAACTCACATCCCATGGTTCCCTCCAGTCCTCTGCACCCTGCCAACCAGTCTCATAACTTGATAAATCTCCCGGTGTACATACATGAAATCTTGATGTCTTCCATTATCTTCTCTAATGTCACTCCTGCCTGGCTAATAGAAAAAAATCTACATATAAGTACCACTCTCTGTTTTTACTGTTTATAAGTCCCTGTCTGACAACTTTCAGATCCCAAGATTTGCCACCAAAATTTTAAAGGTATAAATAAAACACAAACTCTAACGTTAAACTGAGCTTTTAAAGTTATTAAAACAACTGTCATATGTGCACATGCATGTAGATGTCAAAGGTCAAACTAATAATAGACTTTCTTCTCTGGTTAAGTCTCTTGAAGGGCATTTTGAACAAGCGTAGCAAGCTTAGAAAGGAAAAATAAAAAATATATGGTCTGAATGTTAAAGGGGCACCAGGATGTGAAGTGGAAGAGAATCCTATGTTCCAGGAAATAACAGATTAAAGGAGTGGGACTTTGGGGCAAGATCCTACCCAGCTAAATTTAGATCTAGGCATGGTGGTACACACCTTTAATCCATAATTCAGGAGATAAAGCCATGCAGATCTCTGAGTTCAGGTCAATCTACAGAGCAAGTTACAGAAAAACTAAGCTTAGGCAAAGAGAAAGTCAGAAAACAGAAAGCTGGTAATAGAATAAGGGGTACATCTTCCAGCCCAAAAAAAGCAGCAGAACATGGCAGCTTTGGCCATCTGGCTCTGGCTTTAGAGTAAAAAATAGAAGGGACTACTGGGACAATTGATTCTGGTTAGCTGGAGCTAAGAAATTAGCTGTGATTAAGAAGAGACCAGCATCACTGAGTTGCAATCTTCTGGGAAGGGTTTTCTGAGAGCACAAAGAAGCTGTGTTCCAGAGATAACCAAAATTGTACCTCATGCTGCAGCTATACTTGGTAATGTGTAAGAGTCACCCAGGTGATACTGGTTTTGAATGCATGAAGGGGTCATGAAGAGCAGGTGAGGCTTGGCAATGTGAGAGGCTATGGAAGGCCATTGGTAAAGGTGCAGCCCCAGTTACAGTTGACAGCCCAGGACTGAAGGGGTCATGTAAAGGAATTGAGGCTTGACACAATGAAGAGAGCCTGTGAGAGGCTATTGGTGAAGCCTAGTTGCATTGGAGACCCCAGAGTATAAGACATGCCAGTACCATGGGATGATCACCAAGAACAGCAGCAGCAGTGGAGTGGGTCAACCTGAGCTTAGAGTGCTACAGAGGGCAGGGCTGAAGAAGTGATGCCAGGCCTTTAGAGTAGTCCAGAAGATCATATGTGGATCCCAGACATTGGAACAAGAAGCTCTAACATTGCAGTTGCCCTGGAGACCCCAAGATTTTCAAGATGCCAGAGCCATGGGCTATCTGCTGAGGAAAGGTGCTAACAGGGAGTGGAACTAACCAAGGAGAAAGAAGTTTGTGGCAGTCAACAAAGATGAAAAAGAAGTTGAAGATCTGAAGATGCTTTGACATCAGACAAGGAGATGCAGAGTTTAAAGTTTGCCAGCTGGTTTCCTGCCTTGCTTTGGGTATTACATCTCAAAAGATTTGATTGGATGAATCTCAGAAGAGACTTTGAACTTTGGACTTTTAATATTGTTGAGACTGCTATAGACTATGGGGAATTTTGAAGTTGCATTGTGCTGTTTAAGTATGGCCCCCATAGACTCATATGTTTGAACAAGCCTAGGGGGACCAAGGACTGAAATGTGAAGGTTTGTATATGCTCAACCCAGGGAGTGGCACTATTAGAATGTGTGGCCCTGTTGGAGTAGGTGTGTCAATGTGGGCGTGGGCTGTAAGATCCTCATCTTAGCTGTCTGGAAGCCAGTATTCTCCTAGCAGCCTTCAGATGAAGATGTAGAACACTCAGCTCCTCCTGCACCATGCCTGCCTGGATGCTGCCATGTTCCTGCCTGGATGATAATGAAACTCTGAACCTGTAAGCCAGCCCCAATTAAATGTTGTCCTTTACAAGTGTTGTCTTAGTCATGGTCTCTGTTCACAGTAGTAACACCATACCTAAGACACTTACCCTCTCTGGGTCTACAAATTATAGTGTGGTTATCATTTACTTAATATCTAATATTCACTTATAAGTAAATATATGTCATATTTGTCTTTTGGGGTCTGGGTTATCCCAGTCAGGATGACTTTTTCTAGCTCTATGCATTTGCCTGCAAATTTCATATTATCATTCTTTTAACAACTGAGTAATGCTCCATTCTGTAAATGTTTCACATTTCCTATCCAGTCTTTGGTTGTTTCCAGTTTCTGGCTACATGAACATGGTTGAGCAAGTGTTCTTGTGGTAGGATGAACATGTTTTGTATATATGCCCAATGTGGTATACTTGGGTCATGAGATAAATTAACTCCAAATTATCTGAGGAACTGCCATATTGATTTCTCTAGTGGCTGTACAAGTTTGCAGTCCCACCAGCAATGAAGAAGTGTTCCCCTTGCTTCACATGCTTGCCATCATGACCTGTCATTTGTGTTATTGATATTAGCCATTTTGATAGATGTAAGATAGAATCTCAAAAAAAGGTTTTATTTGCATTAACCTGATGGCTAAGAATGTTGAACATCCTCAGCCATTTGAGTTTCCTCTATGCATATTTCTCTATTTATATCTGTACCCCATTTTCATTGAATCATTGGTTTTTGGATATCTACTTTGAGTTCATTATATATTTTGGATGTTAGTCTTCTATCAGATGTAGAATAGATAAAAGAACTTTTTTCATTCTATAGGTTGCCACTTTGTCCAATTGATGGTGTCCTTTGCCTTACAAAAGCTTTTCAGTTTCATAAAGTATCATTAATTAATTGTTGATCTTAATGTCTGCAATATCAGTGTTCTGTTCAGAAAGTTCTTTCCAGTGCCAATTTATTAAAAGCTACTCACCTGTTTTCTCTTACACCAGGTTTAGGGTATCTGATTTTATGTTGAGGTCTTGGTCAATTTGGTCTAGAGTTTTGCACAGAGACCTATTTGCATTCTTATACAGGCAGACATCCAATTTGACCAACACCATTTGTTGAAGAGATTACCCTTTTATTCCCAGTGCATAGTTCAGGCTTTATTAGAAATCAGGTGTCCATATATGTTCAGATTTATGTTTTAGTCTTCAGTCCCATTGATCAATATGTGTGCTTTTATGCCAATACCATGCTGCTTTTGTTTTTCTTAATATAGCTCTATAGTACAACTTGAAATTAGGACTGGGGAAACCTCCAGATGCATATTTATTTTTCAAGACTGTTTTATCAATCCATGAGTTTTAGTTTTTCCATATGAAGTTGAGAATTGTTGTTTCAAGATCTGTGAAAATTGGAAAATCTAAAGAAAATGAATAATTTTAAAGATAGGTATCACTTCCTAAAGTTAAATAAAAATCAGATAAACAACTTACAAAGACCTATACCCTCAAATGAAATAGAAACAGTCATTGAAAGTCTGTCAAACCAAAAATAGCCCAGGGTCACATGGTTCTAGCACAAAATTCTACCTGATTTTCAAAGAATAGATAATGCCAATACTCCTCAAATTACTCCACAAAATAGAGACAAAAGAAACATTTCTCACTTCATTTTATGAGACCACAGGCACCCTTATACCCAAATCACGCAAAGACTCAACAAAAAGAAAATAACAGACCAATATGATCATTGAAGTAAAAATACTCAGTAAAATAATCCCAAACTGAATCCAAAGAACATATCAAAAGATCATCCACCATGATCAAGTAGTCTTTATCTCAGAGATTCATGGATGGTTCAAAATTCAAAAATCAATCAATATAATTCACATATAAGCAAACTGAAAGAAAAATAAACACATAATTATCTCAGATGCAGAAAAGCCTTTTGAAAAAATCCAACTTTCTTTCATAATAAAATTTCTGGAGAGATTAGGGATACAAGCAACATGCATAAACATAATAAAGGCAGTTTATAGAAAGACCATTCCCAAATCAAATTAAATAGAGATAAATTCAATTCCACTAAAATCAGGAACAAGATAAGATTGTCCACTCTTCCATATATATTCAATATAGTACTTAAATTTCTAGTTCTTCTATCTAGAGCAATATAGCAGTTGAAGGAGTTCAAGGGGATGAAGATTTTAAAGGAAGTCAATGTATTATTATTTAAAAATACTATGATATTAAATATAAGTGATCCTAAAACTTCCAACAAGGAACTCCTAGAACTGATAAACACCTTCAGAGAAGGGGCTGGATAGAAAATGATAAAATTAACTTGAAAGAAAAAAGAAAGAAAGAAAGAAAAAAGAAAGAAAGAAAGAAAGAAAGAAAGAAAGAAGAAAGAAAAAAAAGGAAGAAGGAAGGAAGGAAGGAAGGAAGGAAGGAAGGAAGGAAGGAAGGAAGGAAGAAGAAATGAAGAAAAACAATAACAACCTTCCTATATACAAATGACAAAGGACTAAGAAGGAAAACAAGGAAACAATACTTCCCACAACAGCCACAAATAAATTAAAGATAACTCTAACCAAGCAAGTGAACTATCTGTATAATATAATATCTTCAAGTCTTTGAAGTAAGAAATTAACAAAGATATCAGAAGATGGGACAATCTCCCACGCTTATGGATTAGTAGGATTAACATAGTGCAAATAGCCGTCCTACCAAAAGTAATCTATAGAGTTAAAGACATTCCCGCCAAAATTCCAACACAACTCTTTAGAAACCTTTAAAGGTTGTAATTCTGTTTCTTTGTGGAGTCTTTATGTGGTTTGGGTATCAGGATAACTGAGACCTCATAGAATGAATTGGGCAATGTTCCTTCTGTTTCTATTTTGTGAAATGATTTGAAAAGCATTGGCATTAACTAATTTTATGAAAATCTGGTAGAATTCTGCACTAAAACTATCTGTTCCTGGTTTTGGTTGGGAGACTTACTGGCTGCTTCTATTTCGCTAGAGGTGGGGTAGGTCTATTTAAATCAATCTTGATTTAACTTTGGTAAAAGTTACCCATTACCTTTAGATTTTCCAGTTTAGTGAAGTACCGGATTTTGAAGTGTGTCCTTATGATTCTGTAGATCTCTTTGGTGTCTGTTTTTATGTCCACTTTTTCATTTCTGATTTTGTTAATTTGAGCATTTTCTCTTCACCTTTTATTTAGGTTGGATAAGGGTATGTTATCTTGTTGGTCTTCTCAAAGAACCAACTCTTTGTTTCACTAGGCAGCTGTGTTTAAGATAGCACCTGGTACAGTTGCAAAGTCTTATGACTAGCACCTGACGATGTAAACAGCTGGCTTCCAGAGTGGCCAGCTCAGCTAAACTGGTAAACAAGTCCTTGCGCATGCCTCAGCCTCGTGCCCCTCCCGAGCGGGCTTATGCTAATGAGGTATTGGCAGCTTAGCCTATCCTGAGAGAACACTCACCCAGCCTGCCTTGGGAAGATATATAAGCAGCGCATTTCTGCTGCTGAGGGTCCCCGGCCATAGGTCCCCATCCATAGGCCCTCGTCCAGTTCCCCGTCCCTAAGTCAAGAGTTGTTCCTGGAATAAAGCTGACTGAGAAGGATTTGACCGTGTTGTGTCTTTATTGCTGGCCAAGGCGGATGCGACATTTCACTGATGCTTTTTATTGTTGCCTTTGTTTCTATTTTAATTATTTCAGACCTTAGTATAATTATTTCTTTCTTCCTATTCCTCTTGGGTTTGCTTACTTCCTTTTGATCTAGAGCTTTCAGGTCTGCTGTTAAGTTAGTAATATGAGATTGCTCTAAGTTTTGGTGTTGTTTTTTTTTTTTTTTTTTTTTTACGTAATTTACTTATTTTAATTTTTTAATGTAGGAACTTAGTGCTATGAACTTCCCTCTTAGCACTACTTTCATTATATTCCATAAGTTTGAGTATGATGTGTATTAATTTTATAAATTCTAGAAAGTCCTTAATTTTTTTATTTGTCCTGACCTGTTTTTCATTCAGTAGAGAGTTGTTCAGTTTCCATGAGATTATATGAACTTTCTATTATGTCTCTTGTTGATAGTCAGCTTAATCAATGGTGCTGTGATAGAATGCAGGGAGTTATTTCAGTTTTCTTGTATCTATTGAGACTTGCTATGTTTCCAAGTATGTGGTCATTTTTGGAGAAAGTTCCATGAGGTTCTGAGAAAAACGGTTTTTTGTTTGGGTGAAATGTTCTATAGATATTTTTTTTGTCCACTTGATATATATTGTCTGTTAGCTCCAATATTTATTTAGTTCTTCTCTGGATGATCTCTGCATTAGTGACAGCCACATATTTAAGTCTCCCACTACCAGTGTGTTAGCATCAATATGTGAGTATACTATATTAGTGGTTATTTTGCAAACTTGAGTGCCCTTGTGTTCGGGTCATAAATGTTAAGAACTGAAATGTCATCTTAGTGAATTTTTCCTTTGATCAGTATGTTGTGTCCTTTCCCATCTTTTTTTATTAGTTTTCGCTTGAAGTCTATTTTTTAGATATTTCAATGGCTACACTTGCTTGCTCCTTAGGTCCACTTGCTCAGAATATCTTTTTCCTACCTTTTACCCTGATTCTGAAGTGTGTTTTCTGAATAAAGAAGGATGAATTCTGTTTTTCAATCCATTCTGTTAATCTACATCTTTTTATTGGAGAGTTTGACCATTGATATTGAGATATACCAATGAACAATCATTTTTAATTCCTTTTATTTTGTCCATGGTGGTGGTGGTGGTGGACGTGAGTGTGCAGTGGTTGAATGTATTTGCCTTTTCATTTTGCTGGTGAAAGATTATTCATTTCCTGTGTTCCTATGGGTTGAATCAGGCTCCTTAGGTTGAACCTCTTCCTTCCAGCATCTTCTAAAGGACTGGATTTGTTGATAAGCATTGTTTTAATTTGATGTTATCATGGAATATATTATTTTCTCCTCTATGATGCTTTAAATTTTTGCTGGGCATAGTAGTCTGGGTTGTCATCTGTCATCTCTTAGAGTCTGCAAGACATCTGTCCAGGCCCTTCTGGCTTTTAGAGTCTTCATTGAGAAGTCATGACTAATTCTAATATGTCTGTCTTTATATGTTACTCAGTCTTTTTTACCTTACAGCTTTCAATATTCTTTCTCTGTTCTGTGTGTTTAGTGTTTTGAGTATTATGTGTAAAGGGGACTTTCTTTTTTGGTATAATCTATTTAATGTTCTGTAAGCCTCATGTGCCTTTGTAGACATCTCTTTTAGGTTAGAGAAATTTGCTTCTATGATTTTGTTGAAAATGTTTTCTAGGCCTTTGAGCTGGGATTCTTTTTCCTCTATTCCTATTATTATTATGTATGCTCTTTTCATAGTGCCCCAGATTTTCTGGATGTTTGTATCAGAAATTGTTTAGATTTAATATTTTCTTTGGCCAATGTATCCATTTCTTCCATTGTATCTTTAATGCCTGAGATTCTCTCTTCCAACTCTTTTCTTTTATATTTATTACTCCTCATGCATTACATTCCAACCACAGTTTCCCTTCCTCCCTCCTCTCTTCCCAGTTATGACCCCTGTTCTTCTCTCTCCCCCTGAGGTCTACCCCTCCTCTGTTTCCTTTCAGGAAAGAATAAATCTCCCAAGGATATCAACCAAATATGGTCTAACAAGCTACAATACGACTGAGCACATACCCTCATATCAAGGTTGGATAAGGCAACACATTTAGGAAGAAAAGTGTCCCAAAAATAGGCAAAAGAATCAGAGATAGCTCCCACTCCCATTGTTAGGAGTTTCACAAGAACATCAAGCTACACAACCATGAGTGGATAGATAGATAGATAGATAGATAGATAGATAGATAGATAGATGATAGATGATAGATAGATAGATAGATGATAGATAGATGATAGATAGATAGAGATATATATTATATATAGATATACATACATATATACATACATCACACACACCACACACACACACACACACACACATATATATATATACACACACACACACTCAGAGATCAGCATCAGAATTATACAGGCTCCCTGATTCGTTGGTTCAGTCTCTGGTCTCTGTGAGCCTGTATGAGCCCTGGTTATTTCATTCTGTGGGCTGTGTTCTTGTTGTGTCCTTCACCCCTCTGGCTCCTACAATCCTGCAGGATTCTCCATGTTCCATCTAATGTTTGGCCTTTGGTCTCTGCATCTGTTCCTGTCAGTTTTGGATGGAGCTTCTCTTATAATGAATATGCTATCCTGTCTATGAGTGTTGCAGAATATCATTAGGGATTGTTTCATTGGCTTTTTTCTGCCAGTTGTATTAGGTTTTATCCTAAATCTCTGGGCTACCCAGCCTCTGATTCCTGGCTTTCCAGGCAGTGTCAGGCATGGACTCCTTCTCATGTCATGGGTCTCAATTTGGACCAGTCATTGGTTAGCCACTCTCAAAAGTTCTATGCCACTATTACCCAAGCACATCTTGAGGAAGAAAATATTGTTCTCCTATCTCTAGTATTCTGTTGGTAAAGCTTGCCTGTGTAGCTCCTGTATGAATTTCTAAATATATTTTTTCTATAATTTATTTATTTTTATTAATATTACATCCCAATTGCACCCCCTCTTCTCCTTCCAGTCCTGCCCTTATAAATTCCTTCCTGATTAACCCTTCCTCTTCTCCTCAGAGAAGTGGAAGTTGCCTGGGCTACCACCCTACCCTGTGATATCTAGATCAGCATGACTAAACACCTCCTCTCCCAGCTGAGGTCCAACCAGACAGTACCGGTAGGGGAAGGGGGTCCAATAGCAGGCAACAAAGTCAAAGACAGGACCAGCTCCAATTGTTAGGGGACCCACATGAAGACCAAGCTACACATCTGCTACAAATGTGGAGGGGAGGGGCTGCACTCTCTTTGGTTGGTGTTTCAGTCTCTGTGAGCCCCCATGAGCAGGTTAATTGACTCTTTGGGTCTTGTGGTGTCCTTAACTGCTCCAACTGACTCAATTCTATGCACCACTCTTCTACAAGACTTCACAGTTATGCTTGATATCTGACTATGGGACTCGCTTATCTGTTTCTATCTACTGTGGATGAAGCCTCTCAGGAGACAGTTATGATAGGTTCTTATCCAGCTCCTTTGGGTCTGTGGATTGTAGCATGGTTATCCTGCACTTTGTGGCTAGTGTACAGTTATAAGTAAATACATGTCGTATGTGTCTTTCTGGGTCTGTATTACCTTACTCCAGATGATATTCTCAAGTTCCATATATTTACCTGCAAATTTCTTAAGATTTTTGTTTTTAATAGCTAAATATTATTCCATCATATAAATGAACCACATTTCCTTATCCATTCTTCAGTCAGGGGACATCTAGGTTGTTTCCAATTTCTGGCTATTATGAACAAAGCTACTATGAACACAGTTGAGCAAGTGTCCCTGTGGTATAATAGAGCATCTATTGGGTATATGCCCTGGAGTGCTGCAGCTGGATCTTGAAGTGGAACTATTCACAATTCTCTGGGAAATGGCTAAACTGATTTCTAAAGTCATTGTACAAGTTTCCACACCCACCAGCAATGAAGAAGTATTCTTCTTGCTCCACATCCTTGCCAGCATGTGCTATCTCTTTAGTTTTTTATCTTAGCCATTTGGATGATTATAAGATGGAATCTCAAAGTTGCTTTGATTTGCATTTGCCTGATGACTAAAGAAATTGAATATTTCTTTAAGTGCTTCTTGGCCATTCAAGATTCCTCTGTTGAGAAACTTCTGTTTAGCTCTATAGTCCATTTTTTAAATTATATATATATATATATATATATATATATATATATATATATATATATATGGGCCAGTGGGCTGTGAGAGGCAGCTGGGTACCTGGTCGAGCACAGGCCTTGAACCCCAGACCCTAATGGGATGGTAGATGTTTGGCCTTGCTCCTGGGGCCCTGGTTCCTTTCACTTAGCTTCAGCCCTCCACAGCCCCTCCACAGAGAGGTCTATGGCCATCAGTCACAGTAGGAACAGTGCCTCAGGCTCTCCCACATGTAGATGAGGTATCTCCAAGCTCTCAGACCAAGCCAATAGCGGTTATCTGCTGTTAGACCCTAACCCACCCCAAAACTGTATATAAGAACCCTATTTGGGAAAAGTAAAGGTGTGCAAGAATCATCCATCAGAGAGTTTCTGTTACAAGAACTGTAACACTTGGAAAGAGATCTGCTTTCCCTAAGGGCCTTCAGGACCCTCCCCTCCTTGCAAACTAACCAGCTTCTCACCGGCCCAGCCCAGACTGTCTCAGCACAGAGAGACAGGTGCAGCACCTGGGAGTAACTGGATGGCAACAGCTGAGACACGAGCAGAGGCAGCAGCAGAGGCAGTGGAAGCAATTCTCCCTCCCTGCTCGCACTCTATCACCTTGGCCTGGACACCCTGCACCTGGCCTGGCCAGAGATCTTCATGGGAAGCCCTCCGGAACAGGGACCCACTAATATATATATATATACATATATACATATCATATACATATATACATATATACATACATATATATACATATATACATATACATATTCATATACATATTCATATACATATATATGTCCTCTGTCAGATGTAGGGTTGGTGAAGATTTTTTCCCATTCTGTAGGCTGTAATTTTGTCCTATTGATGGTGTCCTTAACCTTGCAAAAAGTTTTAAGTTTCATGCAGCCACATTTATCAATTGTTGATCTTAGTGCTTTAGCTATTGGTGTTATGTTCAGGAAGTTGTCTCCTGTGCCAATGAGTTCAAGGCAGGTTCCCATTTTCTCTTAGATATAGTATGTCCAGTTTTATGTTAAAGTCCTTGGTCCTATTGTGTAGGGTGAAAGATATGTGTCCTTTTGAAACATGCAGATATCCAGTTAGACCAGCACCATTTGTTGTCAATGCTTTCATTTTTCCATTGTATGGTTTTGCTTTTTGTCAAATATCAAGTATCCTTAGGTGTGTGGTGTTTTTCCTGAGTCTTCAATTCTATTCTGTAGATCAATATGTCTGTTTTTATGCTGATCCATAAAGTTTTTTAGTACTATTGCTTTGTAGTATAGCTTCAAATTGGGGATGGTGATACCCCCGAGAAGTTCTTTTATGGTACAGGACTGTTTTAGCTATCCTGAGTTTTTTGTTTTTCCAAATAAAGTTGAGAATTTCTCTTTCAGGGTCTGGAAAAACTTATGTTGAAATTTTGATGGGAATTGCAATTAATTTCTAGATTACTGTTGAAGTCTTCCCCCCTTGCATAACTCTAGCTATTTTGTTCCATACTGACCAGCTATTTCATATTGTTCCTGTAATATGTTTGCCAGTCATTGACACAGAAAAATAACTTGACTCAAAGAAGGTTCATGCTGACCACATATTCTGATATATTCTGTATATTATAAGGTTTTTTAATCTTAAGAAATTCTACGTTCCAATCTGCACCTTCCGCCAGGTCACATCATCAGCTTGTCTCCCCTTTCAAGACCCCCCACAGTCTAAAGGCCTCTCAGGAGTTCTGCTGCACCCAGGGAAACAGGTAAGGGACCTTGCCAAATAATTGCAGCACCTGGATCCCCAAGAAGCCCAACAGACATGGGACCCATACCCCCTGTTCTAACTCTGCTTCCCTTATGGTCTGTGCATTCCACTGGGACAGATATTCAGTGTGTCTGCCCCTCTGAAGACCCCACAGTCTGAAGATCTCCCAGGAAATCTGCTGCACCCAGAGCAATAGACCCCACAGTCTGAAGGTCCCCCAAGAGATCTGTTGCAGCCAGGGCCAGAGGTCTCCCAGGAGACCTACAGCAACACAGGGACACAGGAGGCAGCCTTCAGACAGAGACACCCAGACCAGTTAACAACAGTGATAACCAGGTGATGAGAGGCACATGCAAGACCATAAGCAACAGAAGCCAATTTACTTTGTCAACATCAGAACCCAGTTCTCCCACCACAGCAAGCCCTAGATATCCTAACACACTTGAAACCCATGATGCTGACCTAAAATCGTATCTCATGAAGATAATAGAGTCCTTTATGGAGGATATAAATAACTCACTTAAAGAAATATAGGAAAACACAGCTAAACAGGCAGAACCCCTTAAAGAGGAAATAAATAAATCCCTTAAAGAAATACAGGAAAACACAATTAAATAGGTGAAGGAATTGAACAAAATTGTCCAAGACATAAAATGGAAGTAGAAACAATAAAGAAATCATAAATGAAAGCAAACCTGGAAATGGAAAACCTAGGAAAGAGATCAGGAGCGACAGATGCAAGTATCACCAACAAAACACAAGAGATAGAAGAGAGAATCTCAGGCATAGAAGATATTGACATAACAGTCAAAGAAAATACAAAGTGTAAAAGCTCCTAACCCAAAACATTCAGGAAATCCAGCACATATTGAACAACCCCA